>JAOVVF010000002.1:19546712-19558747 GCA_028565595.1 Duopalatinus emarginatus
GGGAGCAGTTAGGGGAGTTAGGTGCCTTGCTCAAGGGCACCTCAGTCATGTCTTGCCCTGGGTGGGGATCAAACCCGTGACCTTCCGGTCACGAAACCGGTTCCCTAACCACTAGGCCACGGCTGCCCCTAGTGAGCCGGGTTCGACACCTGGTCCAGGGCGTTCTGTGTGGAGTTTGCATGTTCATCCCTGCTTGAGTGGGTTTCCTCCCACAGTCCAAAGAAATGCATGTTAGGTTGATTGGTTACTCTAAATTGCCTGTAGGTGTGTTGTGTGAGTGTGTGTAGGCCATGCGATGGACTGGTGACCTGGCCATGGTATACCCTGCCTTTGCTGATGGTGCCTGGATTGGCTCCAGCCCCTGTGTGCCCGAACTGGCAGGTTGGAGCCAATAGGATATGACTCTAGTTACTTACTAATATATTAATCACAATGAGTCTTTAGTCTGCTCTGGGTATGACTGTCTGCAAAAAGACTAAATGCAGATGAAATGTAAGTAATAAGACTCACTGCTCCATGATAAATGATAACAACTATTCCTTCTCTTCCTTCTCTGTGACAGCGAAATGCCACAGTAAGATTCACTGAACCGCATAAATTATGCCACATTCTAAAAACTCAAGCGATTCAAAAATAGAAATACCTGTGAGGCATTTTTATGAAAAATGTTTCTACTGATGTCATGAAACGTAGCAGAACCGCAGTCTATATACAGAACTTTTCGTGATCATTTTGATCTCTTGCCAGCGATCATAATCAACTCACACTGAGAAAGGCTAGTCCGTTCAGCTCATATGAAGTCAGATATTATTTACTGATAATGAGAATGATGTAGGACGAGCACTGCGATGGTTGATTTCTGACAATGGTAGAAAGTAAGTGGAGCGATGGCGTCTCAGGGACAGCGAATGGAGCACAGATGGACTGTGCCTGGCAGCCACACACAGAATTAGATGCCACTTTTGGGAGGAAGGGAAATGGTTCTCATTCCCACAGTGACATATAAGAGTTTAAGCATTAGCATGTAATTTCTGATACCTGTATCACCACGGCGGCCTAGAGATATGAAGCAATTAAAAATGAGGCATAGTGTCATTTTTTAACATGCATACTGAAAATCAGCCATACTGATGAGAAGATGAGAAACAGGTGTGTAATTGTATGCTGATGCCAATAATGTGTAGCTTGAGGCTTACTCTCTATGGGAGTGTCAGACTTGCTGTTAGTACCTATTCAAGTCAAGTGATTTTTATTGTCATTACAACCATATACAGTACACAGTAAAACATAACGACGTTCCTCCAAGACCAAGGTGCTGCTCAGAACAGTAAACTAGACAATACAACATGAAGTGCACTTGTGCAGTAGCATGTGCAATGATGCAAGACGATTTACAACAAATATGCTTGACAATAAATACACCAGTTTACAATACAGTGAACAATAAACAATAAATTCAGGTAGGGCAACAGTGCAGTTAGCCCACCGGTATTGGGAACAGTAAGGTGCAGGCTAAAATCTTTTTCTAATTAAATAAACCCAAATAATTTCTGAGCATAAGGATTGCACTATTAGGATTGTTGCACAAAGGTAAAAAAAAAAATAGACAAATAAAAATAACAGATGAGCATTTAATAGTATTAGTGCTCTATTAGTGATCTTCTCCTGCCTCCAGAAACTTCATCTCCCAGAATTCCCAGCAGACTCCCAATATGGCTGCATCCAGTCTGGAGACGTCTGTATTTACCTGTTCTCAGTCTCCTGAATTCTACCTATGCTTTTCCTACCTTTCTTCCTGTAATTATGGTAATTGTTTGCACCTGTTTTGAGTTTTCCTGTGTCTTTGGCTGCCCCTGAAATTACATACTTAAACAGTACATACAAGATTCGATCCAGGGTGCACTTCTCAACTGGTAAAGCAGTAGGCTCTTTTAGTACGCGAGTGTATAGTATGCACACAATCACTCACCTACTCTGTTCACCACCTTACCACCATCACCTGATGTCAAGTTACGTGTTAAGGCTCATTTATGCTCACTGTTACATACGGATACGGATATGGACAAAGCTTTCTTTTTCTGAAAGCTTACAGAAGCGGATGGGATGGGGCAATACCACTGGAGACCACTTCTATATGGACACGAAGAAGAAGAAATGGCGGGACTTTTTAAAAAAAGAGGTTGTGCGAGTTGTTTCGAGGTATTTAATGGCCTCACAGTACAGCGCCATCTAGAACGCTGTCTGTTTGTAGTTTTTAAAGTAAATACAATACTTCAAGCTCCTCCGTCATCGCCAAGTTTGATTTTTACTCCAAACTGGCCTCTACTGGATGTGTTGCTCGACAACCATGTCAACGGAGCTGACGCAAGAATGTATGTGGGCAGTGATGGTTATCTCGCTTGAAGCGCACACATACATTTCTGTATGCAGAAGGAATATAAATTACCCTTTAGGAGACACAACAGTAGTAAAATCAAACAAGATGTTTTTGTCATTTCCCAGAAAAGCTTCTCATAAGTTTACTTAGGGACTGTAAATCATAAATCACAATATTTCTTTTGGTTGTAAACAGCCAACTCCACGCTTTTTGCCATTTTCCTTTTTCAGCTTCAGAACATCTTCACAGCTCCAGTTTAATTATGGAAAAGATTATCTGACCACAGTGTGCTGTGTTCGTATACTTCAAATTGGCTGCTGATGTGTGCCATCAGGGTACTACTGCAAAGTATTAGGATGCTATGTCTCCTGTACCAATCTGGATATTGATTTATGTCTTGTTATGGTTCTGGTTTTTGATCTGTACCTATTTTTTACTGGCTGTCTGACCTTTTTGATTTGGACCATGATTTTTGGATTGTGTATTTGGATTTGTTTGCTAGAACACTGTTTGTTAAACACCTGTACTTGTGTGCTCATCCCTTTCTTTGGTCATACTTTCAGACTACATCACACAAAAAAAATGTTTTTAATTGTTTCTACATAGTAAAATAATTGAGAAAAATAAAAACTCTAAAAAGCTACAGATATATTTCCATTTTTTATATTTTCCTAAATAAAACATATAAAACATTCCTATATAAAACAAGCGTTAATTGATGGACACTATCCATGAGAGAGTTAAAAATGAATGACATCATTCTGTTTTTATTCTAGGGTTGGTAAACAACATCAGTAATAACAGCATCTTTAATGACGGCAATATAATAATTCCTTTTTCTGGGTAGTTTGATAGTTCTCTAATCATTACCCAGGCATTAGATATGAAAGGTATGACACTGTGCACTGTATGTAGGTTGTCTGCAAACAAAAAATATGCTGTATGCTGTAATATGTTAAACATACAGCATTGCACTTGGCATGGCATGACGATTTCCATTTAATCATAGGTTAACATTAAGTGCTGTCAGAAGATGCAGACTAGAAGGAGGGAAAGGTGAGAAAAACCTCTCTCTCTCTCTGTGTGTGTGTGTGTGTGTGTGTGTGTGTGTGTGTGTGTGGTAGAAAAGGGGTTAGGAAGGGCATTTTGACGCTCAAAAGCACTTGGGATAATTTACATTTACAGGAACCTCGGAGCAGTAACAGCTCTGAACCACACTGTGAGCCCAAGATAAACTTTGTGTTTCCTTTCTGCAAAGCATGCCGTCTCTCTGGAGTGTGGACACTGACTCGGTTCTCTGTATTTATTTGGGAGTTTTGTTGATCACAGTTTAAAAGGATGAAACACTGACTGTTGGAGGTGTGATATGAGGCTTTGTGCCGTATTTCTTCATAAGAACTCAGCAGGAGAATCTGTCTCTCTGTCTGTCTCCTCTCTCTCTCTGCCTCATGCACACACACACACACACACACACACACACACATGCTTACACTTTTTCACACCGAACAGACTTGTACACTGAGAAACACGAGTGTGACACTCAATATTCCCCTGCCACCTTGCACGTCAGTTTAAAACTTTTTTTTTTTTTTTTTAACTGTCATGCTTCATAGCCCTCTAGCTCAGTGTTGTGTGAATTCTGTTGAAGCAACAGCCATGTGACAGCAGCACAAGCTTTGAAATGTTGGACCCAAAACAATGACTACTGACGCCTCATAGTTGGCTGCTGCTCCATGCATGATTCATGAATGCAATCACAAAACATGGCTACACAGTTGGGGCTATATATTTAGTGAGTTAATTGTGTGTATCGATTATTTAATACCAAAATTGTGAATAGTGGTAGTCAGACCTCAGACGTAAAAATGGATTTAAGTGATATTCAGTTGTATGAGACTTATGCACTAAGGGTGGAGGGTGGAAAGAAATGCATATTACGCCATTCAGTTCAGTTCCGTTTTATTTATACAGCACTTTTAACAATGGATATTGTCCCAACGCAGCTTTACAGAAATCTCGATTATTTTTAAATTTTATCCATTATGATGACAAGAGGAAGAAACCCTGAGATGAACCTGACTCTAAAGGGAACCTATTCTCATCTGGGTGACATGGATGGTGTTTTTAAACAATCCTCTCTATGACAGTGATAGCTATATAGCAGAAAATTCATTATCGTTAACATAAAGTCTGATTTTGTTTTGTCTCTGTTACACACTATTATATACATAATACTGTTACACTGTTACACACTATTATATACATAATAATAATACAATTGATGTATAATATTGATAAGATATATAATAAGATACCTTCAGAATCCACAGAAATGTTTCACGTAGAGGACTTTAGGTGGAGGTAGTGTTATAATCAAAGACACGACTTATGGACCACATTTTATAAAAAAGTAATGAACAACAAGTGTATAGTAGATACTTTTTTTTATAGAGAACCAAAAAAAAACCCCATCTCAATACTGTGCATACAGTATGATTTCATGACCTAGATTTGGCATCTCTTGGCTACATGAAATTGTCAAAAACAAAACAAAACAAAACAAAAAAACCCTGAAATAATAGGATGTGCTGAATAATGACATGAATGTGAACCACTTATTGACCAGACGAAATTGACCTTTGCATTATGCACTAATCTGTGCAGTGAAATACACACACATACACACTAATAAATACACTTGCCTGGATTGTTGGGCACCCCTGTCCACAGCACCTGAGGGGCAGTTTGGGGTTAGGTGCTTTGCTCGAGGGCACTTCAGTTGTGTCTTGTTGGTACAGGGGAATCAAATTAGGGACCTTCCATTCAAGGCTGGTTTCTTAACTTCAAGCCCACGGCTGCCCCTCAAGTGCAATTTTATGAGTTGTTGAATACAGATTGTGAAACCCACATGGTTACAGATATTATAAATAGGAAGTGCAGGAAATCAACTGAAGCAACTGTGTAGCATGTTTCTTGAGTTAAATTCTTCATAAATGCCATGGACACAGATACTGTTCCATGTCAGCAGGGGTTTAATATTTTTTTCAGCTATAAACGAAAGTGCCCTCACTGACCGGCATCCAATTTACAGCCTCTCGTTTGCGATTATTACTTGTCGCAGTAGTCTGTATTATTTTCCGTTTCTCCTGCCACTGAGAGCTGCAATGAGAGAGGTCGTGGACCCACTGTGATCAGCCATGACATTTAGATTTACAAGGAAGCTTTTGCATCGTTAGGCACATTTCACAACTGGAGCTATCAATTAAGAAATGGCGCTGACATCGATCTGACAAAGAGATGATATCACACAGTGTGGGAAGTCTCATCATGTCGCATCTTGGCAGCTTTTTTCCTCTGGAGGGTCTCACTAAAAGTCAGCGCTGTTTTCTAGAGAGTGCTTCTTCTGCCATAAATGGTACACAGACACTTTTCCTCTTTCATCACTGACATCTGATCCTCAGCCAGTCGTTGTCTGATCTTTCTGAAATGGTGTAACTTGTAGAGATGGCAACACGGAAATTCAATTACGGCAGAAGATGGAGTTTACTCTGTCTGAATCCTGGTTTAATAATAATTTTAAAGGGAATCACATGAAAGCAGAGCTATCCTTCATTTTTCTAATGTGTTTACCCTGTAATGTACCTTGCAGTGCACATAATATAGTACCTAACATGGCCTCAGACCTCCCACATGCATACTGCATATTTAACCCTTTGTTAACACCAGTTTTATTTATATATGTTATATTTTTAATCATATAGCACAGGTACTACAAATGTTGTAAATGGAAAATCTAAGCATGGTGCTCATGAAGCTGCAACAACCAGTCACACACAGCGCTAACCAAGAGCTTACAGCCCTGAACTCCACTCCCCAGAATCCACAGCCTCCAAACAAGATGGCTGCTCCCTTGTCGGACTTTCCAGTTGCCACCCATTCTCAGCCCACAGAGCTCTAGTTATGGTTATTCTCACCTGTTTGTGTTCCTTAATTAGGTTAATTGTTTTCATCTGTTTTTTAGGTTTATCGTGTCTTGTTTCATGTATTTAAGCCCTTTTGTTTTTAGTGTTACTTCATGAAGTATTTAGATGCCTGGCTGCCATTTACTAAGCTGTTTATTCAGTTTGTTTTTTCTTGTAAATTTTGGTTTTGGACTTTTTTATCTTTTTTGGCTTTTTATCTGCCTTGTTCCGCCTGTTTGAGATTTACCTGACCCATTGGCCCATTACTTTCCTTTGGATTGCATTTTGGATTTGATTACCATTGATTGAACTGCATATTAAACAACCTGCATTTGTGTCCTACTCCTGCCTTGGTGAGTACAATCCACGATTGTTTAGCTAAAATAGGTATTTAAAGAAAGTAAGAAAACTTATAATAATGAATTCAAATTAAGCTGTAATATTGCTATAGATCTTATCTTGCTTCCGGGTGAAGTTAGTACTTATTATTATTCTTATTTATAGTTTTTTGCAACTGTGCATCATCTTTATAATGTTATAATTGTCCTTTGTCTATGCTGCAACCAAACATTTTTAAATTACTGTAGTTAATAAAACAGTTTTCACAAATTGTGTCATAATAAGATTTTAGAGCCTGTCAAATCCGCTTTCTCTCAGATTCCTCATTTGCCATTACTGCACGGACACAGTGATCTTTTTAATTAGTAGAGAGATTCACACTTGCATAAGGAAGTGAAAAAAACATACATAAGGCGGGCATTAGTGAATTGTTCTAAAATAATGTCAATACCACTATACACTACTCATGCATACTATTTATAACTAGCTTTATTAAAGTATCCAGTTGTTGTAGATCACAGTGGTTGCTCTACCATGTAGTAACACATTGTTAATATTGCAAATAAGCATGCTTTTTATTTTATTTTATGTTTTTATGTGCACATTTTTGGTGTTTTGTGCAGGGTTCTTTCCTCTCTTTCTGAATAATATCATCCACTATGTTTTTAGTGCTTATGCTTGTTTTAAACTTGCAGCATTCCAACTTGCATGTAAATCTTGGCCTTTGGCACATGCACTCAGCTTGGTGCTCAGGGAGAAATCTTGATGTTGTTTTATTTCCCACATGGATTCTTGCCAGATAATCTCTTGCCCGAAACCCCAAGCAAAAAAAAAACCAAAACAAACACACACACACAAAGCAGCCAGGCTGTCACATCCCAAGCCATTCATTCTCCAAGATGGGATTTTCAGTGCCTTTCAATACAAGTCTTCCAACCACTCGCCTAGCTAATAACTTCCTACCTGTTCTACCTGCCAATCACTGTAAAGTCTCGCTATTCTCACAGTGTGGACTGACAAGTTTTTTCTTTATTCTTTCTCTGTCGATGTGTGTTATTCTTGGATTTGTTAATAAATGCACAGGACCTTTGTTCAAGCTCTTGGGTCTGTGACAGAATACACTCATGATCTACTCAAGATCACATCTTTAAGACATGCAACACTAGAATTATATTGAAGGGTTCTCCAACTGATCTCCAAGGGCAACAGCCATGCGTGCCTTGCCTAGTCAATGCTCTCCTAAATAAGGGCTTGTACTTCAATGCCTTTTTCTCTTGGGCCTCTTCATATCTAGCCCTCCCATGGCATTGTCAGATCAATCAGAATTATTTTCTGGTCTTCGGGTGAATACAATACAAAACCTGGACTGTCACCTCCAGGAACTGCAGCTTCCTTATCATGTCGGTGCTTATTTCCCCGGAGATTCAACTTCGGTCTTTTGGTTGGAGAAAAAGGCCTGGCTCTCTCCCTAATGAAGGCACTGTGCTTATTTAGGTCTGTGCTGGCCTCTACTTGCATTTTTCCTGCTCTAGTGTGTCAGCAAGAGACAAAAGCACATTATAATAGCACAACGTATACCATCCTTAAGTTGAAGATGTTTTCCATGGCAGTATGGGTGCTAGTATATAACATTTAACCACTGACTTTGCAGTAAAGGTTCTCTCTCACCCCCCATATGGGCAGATGAAGGAAGGAAGGGTGTCATACATGGATTACAAGAGGAAAAAACATGCTTGAGTCTTTACATCTCTGCCCAAGTGATCACTTGGGCAGATCTCATTTTGTCCATGTGCCCTAGACTCCTTGTTCCATTGCTTTTGGCATCTGCTTTTTCACCTCACCTGACTGCTGCTTCCCAACTGCTTCTCTTTGGCACAGGGGTTAATGATGTCTTGCAGCTTCAGAGAACCCACTGCCTGCTCTACAGCTGCCCTGGCTGCCCACTTGTGCCCAGACCTGACTGACACCCGCATGGTTTACCAGTTTGTTTTTGTTGCCTCTCCGGTTTAATAAGACTCTGCATTTTGCAGTCTTGATTTCCTTCACCAGTGATAAAAGTAAAAGCTATTATTACCCTGACTAGATGTAGAAGCACACTGAAAAGGAGTTATAAAGGCGAATTACCAACCTTTGTAGATGCTTGTTGATTTTTCTCTAGATACCCCCTGCAGCAGTCATAGGGACAAAGAAGCTTGGACAAAGGTGCATGCTGGTACATCCAGGTCTTAAATTTTACCACAGAGTAGACACTTGTTGATCTTTATTTATTTATTCTTGTCAAAGACGCATTGAACCACTTTCCCAAGCACTTTATCAGATTGTCGTCAGTGGATAGCATAACCTCACCCTGGTTATTCTGCCATTTTTGAGCAACATAGTCCTGGACTTCCTGGCTTTAAAGGACATCCTTGCCCAACTAGCTATATTGTCTAGCTAGTTGGGCAAGCTACAGATATTCCAACACACATGGACATGTGGCACCTTTGATATTGTGATGCCGTTCATGAGCTTTTAAAGAGCCAGCTGGCCTTTCTATTTGTGTTTAATTATTAATCTAATGTGTTATTGATCCAATAAACCTTTTTGGAGCTGGAAAAAATCTTGAGTGCTTAGATTGGACTAAATATACACACACACATAAGCTGAATGAATGTTAAGTGCCCATGATTCTGTTGAGGGTTCATTGTTTGTCCTTCTGTAGACTATTTTTGGTAGGTGCTAACTAATGTATACAGGGAACACCAGACAAGACCTTATTGTTTGAGATTATCTGACCAAACTGTCTATACATAGCAATTTTTTTGTTCATGAAATAAATAACATTGATTATCTTGTTACTATGGGGTGGGATTAAATAGGCAGCAAGTAAATAGTCACTTCTTAAAGTTGATGTTTTGGAAGTAGGAAAAATGGACATGTATAAGGAACTGAAATACTTTGACAAATTGTTCAGGAATAGTTTGAGGAACATATTGAAGAGTTCAAGACTTGGCCACCAAATTCCACTGATCTCAAACTAATCAAGCACCTGTAGGATAGGGTTAGGGTTACATGATTGATCCAAAATCTTCCCTTCTGATTACTGGGATTAAGGTTGAGGCTGGGTTTTTATGTAGCCACAAATTGTTAAATCAATGCTAACCCCCCCCCTTCTTTCTCTCTGTGTGAGTAACTTGCTACTGTTAACTGCATGCACATGTACTATATTTGTCATTTCGTCCTTGTTAATATCGATGCTAAACGACTCTGTTCAAAGCTCTGTAAGTGTCTATAATGTAAGGATGATGATTAAGGCCTTACATTATGTATTGCAGTGATATGATTTGAATTATTCTCCATGTCTTAGAGGTACACCAATCCACTACATCTGTGAACAAGAAAAACAGCAGGTGCACTGGCAAGGAATGAATGGCATGGGAGCTGTGAGACAAAATGTAAATTAGGAGTCTTGAGACTCCTGGTAAAGCCTCATCTTCTGCTCGGCTGATATGCACTGTCCTTTGCCTAGTGAATGATAAGTGGGAACTGTGTGATCGTAATGTCATCTCATCTTGACTACCTGCCAGGATGATAGAAGTAACAGTACATCAAAGCCTTGACCATACGGTGTCCTCAAGGACCATACGCTTGCCTCTCATGTCTTAGCTTCCAGCTCTTTTTTTTCCACTAATCGATCATATCATAAAGGAGCTTTAGCTGCTGTTAGAAAGACCTTTTGTGCATGACCATTCATTTCGAAAGGACGTTTTTAATTTGCGCAGGAAGACATAACTACTATTACCTGCACTGTGATAGAAATCTTGTAACCACTAATGGTCTTTATGATTTATGTTATGTTTTCAGAACTAGGTAGGAAGGAATAAGAGGCTGGATGCCAGTGATGAGTGAGAATTCTCAATCATTCATTGGAACTATTGAGAAGCCTCAAAGATTAAGTTTCTCAGCGAGTCCATAAATAAGAAACAGACACTGGGTATAATGAGAAGGTGACACTGAGAGAGATAATCTTTTCTCTTACAGTGAGTTTTTATGGGCTCACTGGCTGTCCTTCCTTGGACTATTTTTGTTCGGTACTAACCACTCTATACAGAGAACACCAGACAAGACACAAAGTTTGAGATTATCTGATCCAGTTGTCTATACGTAGCAATTTTTAATACATGAGATGAATAACATTGATTATTTTGTTATTATGGGGTGGGATATATTAGCCAGCTTGTAAACAGTCACTTCTTTAAGTTGATGTGTTGGAAGTAGGAAAAAATGGACAGGCATAAGGAACTGAAATACTTTGACAAATTATTCAGGAATGGTTTGAGGAACACATTGACATGTTCTCAGTAAGTCCTTGAAAAAGAAACATACCCAGGTTATAATGATAAGGTGACACTGAGGGAAAGTCTTTTAAATAAATAGAAACAACACAGATTAAATAACAGTTAAAACTTATGATTGTACAAGTTTTAATAAGTTTATTTGTTAGGTATCTGTATTAAACATAAATGTGTGCCATTGTAGGAATATACTCAACAACTGGCTGGTAACCTGACCAAATGCAGAGTTGCTTTTTCCACCCCAAAGTTGATTTTCTAAACATAACACAAAAATTAAGGAAATTTGTTTTTTGGTAGATTATTTCTTTGTAATAACAATGCTTCTTGGCCATGTTGGAAAGCCTGTTAATTTCTCTTTTAAATGCTGCCACATTTGTAAAGAACATGAATTTGTGGGATGAACAGTAGCGCTGAGTATGTGGGTTGTGCCTATGAAAAATTTGCCAAATCTTCTCTGCCGTTGCCAAACAGCTTATTTTGCTGTTGCTATTGACACTTGTTTTGAGCTTCTGGTACCCCCAGGTGCTGCCAATCAGCAGTGGTGGACAGTAATGAAGTAAATGTAATTGGTTACTGTACTTAAGTAGTTTTCTTGTGTATCTGTACTTTACTGGAGTATTTTTATTTTGGGGGACTTTAACTTCACTACATTCGAAAGTCAAATACATTATGAAAAATTTGTCGTTACTTTTGTCTCATGCACGCATAAAATATGTAACATTTCAAAATGAAAGAAGCGTGTGATCACACCAGTAGTAATGAAACAGTAGTATGGCGTCAAAATAGGATCAAAAGTTTTGTGCACCAAAAAACAAAATCTGCGCTTTCTTAATCGCAAAATCTTATTTATGGGTTACAGATTTTAGTTTCTGGTGCGCAAAACTTTAGATCCGGTTACAGATTTTGCTTTTTGGTGCACATTTTTCTTTTTTTGCTGTGCAAAACTTTTGGACCTATTTTTACGCTTGGGCGGGATCTAGACAGCTATTGGCTGTAACTAAGTTGCCAGTAAATCTTAATCCA
>JAOVVF010000002.1:19577591-19589371 GCA_028565595.1 Duopalatinus emarginatus
GAGGTGGTTGGAGGGGGTATGGGGGGCCTCAAATGAAAATCTGCTTAGGGCCCCATAAAGGCTTGGGCCGGCCCTGAGTACATGCCTAGAATTATGCCAAATTATGGCAAATCTACCTACATCTAGCTAGTGCCTAGATGTAAGTGTGTGTGTGTTTATTGATTCATTTCAACATTTCTGAGAACGTCCTCTCTCTGAAGACCTTGCATTGAAAACACCAATGCATTACGCTTTCTTTTATACTAATTTTAGAGTAATAAAAACAGCCAATAGTTATATTAGCTTTACTTTGTAAATATTTATCTCTCTTTTTGCATTAAAAAAAAAAATTCCGACCTATCATACAACAGCCACCAACCAGGGAGGACAAAGGCTATAACATGCTCCTCTGAGACTCGTGTAGCCAGCTACCACTTCTTTTTGCACTGCTTGCTCATGCAATGTCAGGGTTGGTCTAACATTCTTGGAGGAATGAGCTTATAGATGCCAATGCTAGGCTAGTGATTGTGCCTGTCAGACGATAGGCCAGCCCTCACTCCATGACAGCTCAGCCCGTTCTGCTCTCTGGACTCTCGGCTATGGATGGCTATATCATCGCCTAACTTGCGTACACTGAAACACAGATGGGATGCCATGCAACGTGCTGTGGAACACAGAAATCCTACACCTCAGAGAAGAATTGTGGAGCGTTCTGCAATAAGCATGGTGTTCATTGCCTACAGAATATTTTCATGACCCAAAGGGGGACCTATCAAGTATTAGACTGGTGTGTATGTTTTTTTCTGGCACTTCAGTATATTTCTTATGAATGTCAAAAAAGTAACTATTTATGTATGTCTTGTAGTGATAAAAAAAAAAAAGAGATTACCTGGCAGGGTTTGCATGTTCTTCTCTGGAAGCCAAGTATTCCTCCTATAGTTCAACATGCAGTTAGGTAAGTGTGTGTGTGTGTGTGTGTGTGTAGTAGGATAAGCAGCGTAGAGAATGAAGGACTAAATAACTAATTATGTCAGCTTATATTAGTCTAACAAATAAATAGTAATTTAGATGTATGGATGGTTCTATATCTGACTTTGTGCTTTATATCTGAGGTTAAAGCTTTAGTCAAGACTAGATTACTCTGATTTTGTAAAGCATGTGAAGAGGACAAGCGGGCAAAGAGAATTTTATTTATTTATTTATTTTACAAAATATGCAAGTCACAAAATATATACAGGGGAAAAGAGCAAGCAACCTTTCCCCTCAAACTCTATAGACAATTTCTTGACACAAGTATTCAGCCAACTTCCCAACTCCAGGGTTTCCTACAGCGCTTAATGGTTAAGGCAGCCACCTTGCCAACAAAGGGTGACCGCTTTGACAATGCATCCCCGCCAACATGGAAAATCCTGTATATGCAACACATTTTTTTTTTTTTAACCACGGCTACCCATATGTTTGTGCATCGCTCTGGGTCTGGCATATTCACCTTGGCTGTAGAACACACAACACGGTGAGTACAGCATTAATGTTTGTTTAACCCAATAGGCCGCCGACACCGCGTCTGACACAAAAATCACACCTTGTCGTCTTCTCAGCTAAAAACAGCAGTGTCAGCGCTCTCTGGTAAGGGATGCGTGATTAATCCATTGTGAAAAAACACTCAGTGAAGTGTTTAAGAAGTTTCTCTTAAAATAACTTTCTGTGACTTGGTTACTCTTTTGTTACTCAGTTTTCAGTAACAAGCACGCGGTCTGAAGGGTAATCCAGGGTTTCTTCACTTAACCCAAGTCTTCACTTAACCCAAGTGTAATTTCTTAAAAGCATCCAAACACCACGCAGATCACATGATAATTTATAAAATATCATCAGATTTAACATATTTAAATATCCCTCAGCTTATAAATGCCTTACTTTTGGTTTTCCTCTGCTTTGACAAAAAAAAAAAAATGCAGGCGCTGGGTGATTTTTTTCATTTATTTATTTTTTTATTTATTTTTTAAAATCAAAACATGGTCAAATGAATGCAAATACCAAAAGTCTGTTAATATTTACAGGCCGAATGAAGACTCCTGGAAGCAACAATATCCGACTGTTTCATATAAATACTTTAACTTCAATCTGGCTCTACTGAGCATGTCTGAATTTGCTCAGGAACTATTTATGGGCACCTCAAACCCAGTTTGGGCCTTTTCTTAGACCAGGTTAGTAATGTATAGAGAAAAATGTGTAGAGTTGGCCGAGTAAAAAAAAGAATGAGTGTAAACTACTTTAAGTTTAAACAGGGACAGAAAGGACTATTAGGAATAAGAGGGGAGATTAAAAAATTTAACTAGTAGTCCTGGGTTGTCCGTTCTGTTACAGTCTGGAATTAGCTGTATGTAAACCCTGATAATGTCAAGACTAGTATAAAACTAGATGAGATGTTTTTCCTTATGAACTCTGTATAGTTTAGTATATACTTTATGAAAAAAAGCTTGTGAATGAGCAATGGAATTTTCCCATAAACATTATTATAAACCTTCAAATCTCCAAATTCATGGTCTTATATGACACTTCCGTAATGCCTGCATTTGATGACTTCTTTAACTCCACAACATTGCGACTTTGTCAGCAAGATCACTCACTACACTATGTACTGACTGTGGGGAGCTTATTTGAAGGCATCAGTTATTTGAATTCAAAGGCATGGAAGGAGCTCTGAACTACCAAAGCTTCAATCAGAGATGAGCTGAAAGCATGGACGTGTGCTGCATCTTCACCGCTTAAGTGCTTTCAGAAGGCTCATTTACACCCAAGGTACAACATGGACTATAAATTCACTTTGATTCACAGCATTAAATCTAAAGACAGCCCAAACATCCAAATATCACTTTGGAACAGTAGCTATAGAAATACACTCTGTAAATGCTGACGCTAATAAAGGCAGATTCTAAACAAGTGAGGCTGATGAGGTGGTAACTATGGTAACGGTTCGGTATTCAAGGAATGGTAGCCTCTGGTGGCCATGTGTATAAGTGTCTGATGGTGCTGTAACCAAGTTTCTTTGTGCAGTATATTTTATAGGATATACTTCTTGATGATTGTACACTGTTTATTCCATGAGGAACACAATGTGTTTGAATGTATTACAGCTATCCCAATCACAGGTCCTGCTTCTTAAATTTTCATGAATGCAAGTTAAATTACAATTTTGTATCTGTTTATTGATTCATTTTAACATTTGTGAGAACGTCCTCTGAAGACCTTGCATTGAAAACACCAATGCATTGCTCTTTCTTTTATACTAGATTTTAGAGTAATAAAAACAGCCACCATAGTTTTATTAGCTTTACTTTGTAAATATTTATCTCTCTTTTTTGCATTTTTATTTATTTTTTATTTTTCCCTAGCCACCAACCAGGGAGGACAAAGGCTATGCTCCTCTGAGACTCGTGCAGCCAGCTACCACTTCTTTTTGCACTGCTTGCTCATGCAATGTAAGGGTTGGTCTAACATTCTTGGTGGAATGAGCTTATAGATGCCAATGCTAGGCTAATGATCGTCACTGCCAGCCCTCGCTCCATGACAGCACAGCCAATTCTACTCTCTGGACTCCCGGCTATGGATGGCTATATCATTGCCTATAGTTTGAACTTGTGTACACTGGATGATTGGGTAAACACGTTTCTGTTGTGTCACTTTGGATACTAGATGTTCATCTCTGTTGAAAATTTTAGTTCAGTCTGAGTAGCTACCAGTTGTCAACATGCAGGCAGATCTGTTCTAGCTGATCTGCTTATGATTTTCTAATCACCATAGTATTGTTAGAATTTTTGCTTAAAAAACTAATTGCATTAGTCGCAGTAATTCAAAACCTCTAGTTCAACCACCAGTCACATTTGGTATTGGGGTAATTAAAAAGTAACTGAAAGTAATCATGTCATGTTTCTTTAATATTGTAATACTTGGCTTAGGTTACTGACTACATCTTTTTCAAAGGTAATTAGGACCTGCATTACAGCAAAATTCTCAGTTTAACACTCTGAATGTTCACATGGGTCCAACTGGATCCATATAAACATCGTAAGGTGTTAATTCCACACTTTGTCAATTCTATCAATGGGGCAGCCGTGGCCTAGTGGTTAGGGAAGTGGTCTCGTGACCGGAAGGTCATGGGTTCGATACCCACACGGAGCAAGACACGACTGAGGTGCCCTTGAGCAAGGCACCTTAACTCCCCCAACTGATCCCCAGGCCCTTTGGGGATCAAACAGTGTGTATATTGCCCCCTAGCGTTCACTGGTGTGTGTGTGTGTTTCACTGCATGGATGGGTTAAATGTGGAGTTCATGTTCCTCTGTGTGCAAGCACAGTAGACAAATAGTTCACTTTCATCTTTCTTTCAACACTGGGGATTTTGCTGTGATTTCAACTCAGTTGGGAGGGCTACTTTTTAATAATTGTATTGCAAACACCCAAGCTGGTAACAGTACTGGTGTCTTTAGGGTGATGCTCTGACAGTTTAACTGTCATACACAGCACTCCATTGTACACAGAAGTGAGTGGGAGAACAGATGGTCACAGATGGTCACACCATGATGTATATGTATATATCCAGACAAACTTATCTTGCCGAAGTTTGGTCGGGTATCAGAACGAACATGTATGTATGAAAAATTTGAATATATACATCGTACCACTTAAATGTGCATTTAACCAGAAAATATAGTGTTAAACTGCAGATACATGCGACCTCCCCTTCTCTGTTCCAAGTCATCCAGAATTATTTAATTATTGCTATGTTTTATTGATTTGTTATATAATATACTGAGACTCGCTCTCCAGCACTGATCTTGTTGGGAGGTATGATCTCATTAGTACATTGAATCCTTCACTTTTAATGACTCACAATAAAACTACATTACTAAAATATAGGCATAGATCCCTGTATGTTAAGGCCAAGATAAGACATGGTAATGTTTCAGCTCAGTGTGCAGCTACTGAGCTGATGATGAAGAAAGACATTAACTCCACTGCCTCCGCAGATGGCTTAATAACCTGTAGCCTCTACTCTCTGAAATAGCCTCACACAGCACATTTCTGACCCCATTTCATGGGGCATTGGGAAGAAATTCCCCCAAAGCCATCATTCCCAAGTCAGTCAACTAAGCCAGTGTTTCCATTTCTCATTCCTCATTACTGAATGCTTTACCACAAGCCGTCATGCTGACAGTCCTCAGGGACTGGGTGATATGAATCAGTCTGAAACAGTGTGCACACTCGAGTCAGCAGAAAGCAGTAGAAATCCTGCTTTATATGAGATATGAGTCTACACTTTCTTTAGAAGCTCCTCTTGTTTAAGAATGCATTCAGAGTCAGTTTCTAAAACGTGTACTGCTGGATTTTATATTCTCTACATGCCCCAGGCACCAAACCTTGTTAATGTGCTCGGTCTGTCTTTCTTTCTTTCTTTCTTTCTTTCTTTCTTTCTTTCTTTCTAGTTTGTTAATATAGTTAGTGTAGTGTACACCTCAATCTGATGGACTGCTGGGATGAATGGATTGTGGGGCACTAGAAGATAGATAATAGACTCTGGGGTCACCATGTGTAAGCAAGATGAACAGTGACAGTGAGCAGTAGTGAATTTGTTGTGATTGAAGTGTAAATTAGCCCAAAAGACATTATGGATAGAGCCATACTAGTGGTGCAGTTACCTGACAGCATGTGAAAGGCCTGGGTTTGATTCCCTGACTAGGTGGAATCTCTTTGTGCAGTTTGTATCTTCTCCTTGTTTATGTGGGTTTTCTTCTGGGAATTCCAGTTTCCTCCTACAGTCCAAAAACATGCAGTTATCTGCTTGAATGCCTGTCTGTCAGTCTGCCCTGCAAAGGACTGGCAACCTGCCAAGGATGTTTCCCCAGCTTTCCCGTCTGGGTGAGGTTACGGGTATGGAAACTGTCATGAAAAATAGTAGGGAACTTGCATTGTATCTATTTAACAAGCGAAAAGTTGTATCCAAAAAGAGCCTTAACCCTTGAGCCACCACTTAACCAGTATCAAGTCACATCATAAATTATATGACCAAATGTGTGTGTACAACCATCTCACTGTCACAACTGCATGTACTTGTTGAATACCCCATTGCAAAGCCACTGTATTAATATGGAGTGGGCCCCACTCTTTACAGCTGCAGATAGGCCTAGCATACAATATACTTAAGAAATAGAACACGAGCGGGCGTGTGTTACAGTGAATAACATCACGTGTACTGCTTTTATACAACAGATTTTTTTTTACAAAAGGAAGAATGGAAATAAATAAAAAAAGCCCAGAATTGCACACTGAATATGCCTTTAATTCTTAGCACAATGATGCCCCCAGAGGGCCTGCCGGTGGCCCCGTTCTGCACAAGCAACACTTCTTTACTTATAGCATCACAACATTTTCTATACATTTTTTTCAAACAACCACTCATTTTTTAGAGAAATGATACATACTATATACAATCCAAATGTCAGCCATCTACATACACCATATCTCCAGAAATCTTTAAATAAAGATGACAATGCATATTGCAGAGGTCACTAATAAGCAGACTGGACCCAGACGTTAGCCTATCTGGACTGAGGCTTATAAACAGAAAATACTGAGTATTTTTAATCTTAGCCAAGTGTTTCTATTTTAATCGTTGTGGCTTTTATAGCAACTTTATTTATTATTCTTCCCGTTTATTGTAAAAACTATAAATATTATTAAAATATATTAAATTGTATTGAAATTTCTCCAACTGGACCTTTTATTAATAAAATACATTAATACAGCTTTATTGTTACCTGTAGGCCATGCCTCCTCCTTTAAATTAGTGATTTAAAATACTGACAATACCATCCACCAAAAAGTGGTTCCACAATGAATGAGTTGTAGCTACACAGCAGTAAAAATTCCCTAGCCTGTCGTAACACCACCAACTAATATTAGTTTGCAATAAAAAAAATGCAAATTAGCACCAACACAAAACAACTAGCGGTTTGTGTGTATGAACCTTGCCATTACTTGGCAATGTGTCACTCATTGCTTGGCAAGGCATTAGCGGAATAATACAGTTTGTTTCACAACAGCCCAGTTGGAAAGCTTCTCAACTAATCAGATTGTACGGTACAACTACCTGTTGTATAAATTCCAATTTATCTCAAAAGTGTTCAGTGGGGTTGATGGCAGGGCTCTGTGCAGGTCATTCTAATTCTTCCGCAACAACATTGGCAAACAATGTCTTCATAGACATGATTTTGTCCACAGGGGAGTGGATGCTGCATGGGACCTTATTGCTTCTGAAAGGGAATCATAATGCGAAGCGGTCCCTGCAGCGGGTAGTGAGGACGGATGAGAAGATCATCGGTGTCTCTTTCCCCACTCTCACGGACATTTACACCACACGCTGCATCCGCAAAGCAACCATCATTGTGGATGACCACACACACCCTTCACACACACACTTCACCCTCCTACCGTCTGGAACAAGGTACCAAAGCATCCGGGCCCTCACATCCAGACTGTGTAACAGCTTCATTTCACAAGCTATCAGTCCAAACAAACACATCAGTGACTGAAGGGAACACACACACACACACACACGCACATCCCCCACCTTTTAAAAACTGTTTACTGCTAATGTTCTACCAACTGGATAACTTTAGTACTGCTGCTAAATTCAAAGAATGGTGTTTACCTAACACACACAACTGCACCTTACAGCTCCCACTACTTAGGGGGCTGACTGCACTGTTTCTCCTCCCCTGTATTTATTGTTTATTGTCCTGCAATGGTTTTGTGTATTTATAGTATATTGTCTTGCGCACATATTGTGTATTGTGTAGTCTATTGTTATGTGTAGCACCTTGATCCTGGAGGAACGTTATTTCATTTCACTGTGTACTGTACACCACTGTATATGGTTGAAATGACAAATAAAACCACTTGACTTGACTAAGGCTACAGCATACAGATATTCTAGACAATTGTGTGCCTCTGAAAATATGGATGTGATGGTCCTGTTTTTGTATATAGTAAAAGTAAACTATTTGCCTACTGTGCTTGCACACAGAGGAATGTGACCTCTGCATTTAACCCATTCATGTCAGTGAAACACACACACACACACCAGTGAACACTAGGGGGCAGTGTACACACTTGCCCGGAGCTGGGGGCAGCCCCAAACCACAGTGCCCGGGGAGCAGTTGAGGGAATTAGGTGCCTTGCTCAGGGGCACCTCAGTCGTGTCTTGCCCTGGGCAGAGATCAAACCTGCGACCTTCCCGTCGTGAGACCGGATCCCTAACCACTAGGCCATGGCTGTAGTCTGTAGTCTGTGTAACAGTATGTTTCACACACGGCCTCCTTGTTCTGACAAAAGAATTTATCTTCTTCGTCTCCACTTGATTAATTAGCCTTTTTTTTGGTTGTGTAATTGACACTAATGTACTCATTATATACTTACACAATCCCAGAAATAGGTAGTGAATTTAATTCTGATTTAAAGCCTCAGTAAGAACACAGTCTCTTGAAATCATAGCAAAATATGCATACATATTGGGTCACATCATAATGCTTTATTAGAATATTTGTGTCGTTGTCATCTCGGGTATGAATGTGATTTTAAGATTCCTATTGCGTTTCCATATTGAAAAGCAGCTATAGGCTTTTTGTAAACAAGTCCTCTTAGTGCTGTGTCGGCAGTTTCTCCTGAGGCTGTTTCATTGCCTGTGCTTCAGTGCATTTTGGGATGGTTTCCCTTGACGCCTTCTGCATTTTTGAACTCCTTCTGAACCATGGCACTTATTTCAGCTGTTCGGTTGGTATACGAGAAAGTGAGAGTGCAACATCAAACATTAAACATTAGTCATTGCTTCTCTTCATGTAATACTGTTTTTTTTCCCCACATGGGGTCGGGGATCGTTTTTCCCCATGTATTTCTGTTTAACTTGAAGGGTTTTTTTTATATTTTATTTATTTATTTTTTTAAAGTGCTACTGGTACTACTAAAATATATTAGTAATACAGTTCCCGCTGAAGGTGTACAGAAATCCAGGCTAAAAACTATACAATTTTTATTTGGTTCAAGTCAGGTACCAGCAGATTTTTGGTGGGTCAGAGGTTTACATACATTTTAATAGGATTTTGCTTCCACAAGCTTCTCATGAGAATTTTTAAGACATGCCTTTTCATTTTCGTCTACACATTTTGTACAGGACTGAAGTCAGGTCTTATTGATTGTCAGTAAAATACTTTCAGTTTGTTATTTTATTATCAGACAGTTAATTCTGAGTGAAACCTAGTGATAGTTATTTCAATGGTTATTGCAGTCATGGTTTAGTGAATCAAGAATAAAATGTGATCCGGGTACCAAAATGAAACCAGGTTTCTGTAAGCAGTCTGGTCAGTGTCTTGTCCACTTTATTTTTGCATAGTACACAGGATTGAATTGTGATGGCTATGTTCTACTAAAAGAAAAAAAAAATGGATAGGCTCATATAAAGATCTCCAGAGTTGGATTCCCTAATTTGTTTTTAGCTGCCTACGACAGTTTGAAATATTTAAATGATATGTTTTTCCTTTTCATTTTTTAGAGAGTAACCAATTTTTATATGGCCAGAACATTACTTGTGGTTGATATATGCCTATTTATTGTCTAAGCTGCTTATCCTACTGCTGGGTTTCTCTGGGCTGTTGAAGGCCATCCCAGTGCTCATTGGGTGGAAGGGAATAGAGTCACCCTGGACAGGTCACCTGTCCATCACAGTACACACACAATTTAGTACAGAAAGAAAAACATACACAGAAAGGACCCTGGCCACCCAGAGAGGAAACCGAACCCAGGCCATGTATATCATATCAGAGAACATGTCAGTGGTTTTCCATATGAAAGCTTTTGCCAAGCCACCACACACACAGGCTTGTTTTTACATACAACATATGGTTCTTCACTAACTGATCTTATTCCCAAAGTTGTTTCTTGTTAATGTGTCTTGTATTGCTCTTGGAAAGAAAACTGTTTTGCTACTGGTGTGTTAGTTCTTGCTTTGAGTAAACACTCAAATCCTCATGCAAGTCATACAGTCACCTTGTGCTTGCCCAGATTCTCCTTCAAAATAATTTCCCAGATAGCCATTTTGGCATGCCAAGAATTCACGCAGTGCGATAATTACAATTCGGCAAAGATGACTCTGGCAATCAGAGCAACACCAGCTGCACCTGCTCACTTCACATCCGCAACATGACACAGAGAAATAACTCTTTGCCACTTTCAAGACCCCTTCTCTGGCGTTGATGGCTGTGAGTGAAAGCCTCTCTTTGATTTCATGTCAAGAATCAGTTTGCTGTTTTCTCTCTTCAGAGCCTGCTTTACATATCCATATTTGATATTTCTGGAGACTCGGCTTGCATAAAGACACGCGTCAGGAGCTCATACATTAATTTTGTGAAAATGTCATTTTTGCTGTCTTTATCTATAAGCTGCAGAGACGTGTGGAGAAAATAAGATGGAATTCTCTGTGCACAGAAAGTATCCAAAATTGGCCAGTAATTCACTGAGACAAGCAATCAAAGTGCTTAGAAGGTTATGAAATGTACCACAAATATGGTTTGAGTAATAAGATGAGGCGTTTATTCATTTATATATTTCTACGCCGCACAAATAGAAGTCTTCCAGAGACGCTGCAGGAGCAGGAGATGAACTGTACAGCTTGAAATTCTGTAATACTCCCTGTTCTGGTGCGAGTTCAGCAGGAGAGCATTAGACTGCGGAATAGCAGGGGCTTAGAAAATAAAGCGCTCAACGTTCCCATCAATATTCTGTCCTCTCTCATCCCCCATGCTGGAATGAGCTTATTCATTCCCATGTTATTTTTCAAGCTTTAAATGGTTTATACAGGACTGGTGGATATGCATGTGTATGTGTTGGGAGAGTGTTAATAGACTTGAGAAGGCTTAAAGGGAAATCGTATTTTTTTATACGTCGTGAAAACATGAACCGTCTTTTTCGCACGTTCACAATGGATGTTGCTGCCTTCAGACAAACATAAATCCACACACTCGGCAATTTTCCAGATCATGTAAATAAATACTTTGCAAATGTACATGGTAAGTGTGTCATTTAGGCTGAATTTATGTCCAGAAAAAAAAAGGTTCGAGTGTATGATGATGAGCCCTGAACTGAAAATCATTTTGCCCATCTTACACTATGATGTTCGGATATTAAATAAAGCCTTCGGCACAATTTCAACTGATGTTAAGATATGATTTCATTACATAGCATATACAAAGTGTGTGTGGAAGCTTGGGAAAACCCTTCATCACCATTTCATATGTGCCCCTCTTTCTGACGAGTTGCACTCATTCATATCTTGCATTCATTCTGATGGGTTTGGCCTCTTCTACCAGACCAATACAATGCCACAGACGTTTTGATACGCCAGATTATAATTAGAGGAATATTCAGCTAAGTGTGGGGTTTTGCCATTCCATCCTACGTCACCAGATCTCAACGTTATTGAACACATCTGGAAAGTTATGCAAAGCACTATGGAATATGGAAATCCTACACACCAGAGTCCATGCCATGTGGGAGACCTATCAAATAATAGACTGGTGTACCATTTTTCTTCTGGCACTTCATTGTATATTACACTGTATATCAGGTCCATTAAATATAACTATGTTCAAATTTAAGTTTAAACCTATTTAAACTGATTTAACCTTCCTCTAGTGTTAGGGTCGTGACCGACCCGTTTGTAGGTTTCAAATGCATAAAAATACTAAATAAATT
>JAOVVF010000002.1:19616722-19626928 GCA_028565595.1 Duopalatinus emarginatus
TAATAATAAGTGAACTATTTGGGGGGAGCCCCAAACCACGGCACCCAAGGAGCAGTTGGGGAGTTGCGTGCCTTTCTCAAGGGCACCTCAGTCGTGTCTTGCCCTGTGCAGGGATCGAACCCGCAACCTTCTGGTCACAAGACCCGTTCCCTAACAACTAGACCACGGCTGCATCCTCCCAAGGGACTGTTAATTCGATGATGTATGCATGTCGGCGAGATTTGGACCAGAGGACCAGGTCTGGTCACAGTGCGGTTGCCACAATCTCGTGTGGGCAAATTAGCCTTTGTCCCAGGTCCACTTTCCTCTCCCAATTTCTGGCTTCATTCAATGGGCTAAAATCAGGAGATGTGCGGTTAGCCTTTGGTTTTTCTCCTGCTTGGACAAAGGATGGAGGTTCTCAGGTAGCCGCAAGACTGTTGAAGGTTTTGGTGTTGATGGATACCCTCTTGCTCTCAAGTTCAGCTGGGTGATTTTGTTCCCAAGCCGAAACCTCCTCTGCTTTTTTGGACATGCCCGACTATGTCTTGGTGGAGGAGAGCAGATTTAGCCTGTCTCACAGCTGCCACTGAACTCAGAGTAGAAGCTGTTGTCTGTTACCAGAGTGGAAGCAACTTCTCTCACCACCAGGTCCCGTAAATCTGTGAGGGTCATGTCCAGCCTCACCTTGGCGCATCTGAATTCTTCCACCAAGCTTGAGATTGGCAATGAGACCACTCCATCACCATAGAGCACAATGCTGCCTGAGCCATTTTCTCACATGTGAGTTCACCAACCTTTCCAGATGGCTGGCGTGAGACAGCGAGACCTTGTGGTTATTGGCCACATTATCCGAGGCAACAGCCCAAACTAGAGACACCATAGCTTCAGTTTCCCTGGTAGTGCAGTGATGTCAATCTGCTTTAGGTCATTGATTGTGTCTTGGCGAAGTTGTTCCATTTGCATGGTGTCTTTGAGATCTGCGCTGTACCGCCGCCCGAGGCTCTTGATTGGCTTTTCCAGGATTGTTGGAAAATCATCGACGTAAAATCATTAATTGTTGGATTATCATTGATGTAGAACCGCTCACCTGTCAGTTGGCCTTTGACAGTGGAAATGCTTTGAGATTTAGCAGGTTTGAGCTCCATTCGTGCTCATTTGACGTTATCCTGGAGTTTTTGGCGCAGTCGTCTGGTGCTTGGCTTTGCTGTGGTGGTCATGTCATCCATATAGGTTCTGAATGGTGGAAGATATATATATATATATATATATTAGAATGTACGGAAAAGTATTTAAACTAAATAGATTTTAGAATAAAATGTGATGCATGTCATGAATTTATAAAAATATTTTAAAAGAAAATTATACTCAGCCACAAAAATGTGTATGTCATGTCATTAGCCCATGTATTAATTATAAGATCATATTTTTCCCATGACTTCCACTTGATTAATCAAGTGGCTGTATATATTATGCAGAATGAGTTTATCAACTTTATTTTCCCTCCTGTCTCCTCTTGTAAAATAAATAAATAAATAGAAATCCAAATTTACCATGTCTTAAAATTTAAATCCAAAGTGACATGATAACTGTTTTTCCCCCAATCATACAGAGTGATCCTGTTTCTGTCATCTACATATGTGTCCCAGTTTTCCGTTTGGATGTGGCTGGTTTCTTTTCATGGTTGCCAAAACACCCCAAGGCCATGATTTTGATGTTACGAATAAAGGAAGAGAAGATGGCAGCAGTGTTTTGCAAGTTTTCAGCACACACATGTGAGCCATGAACTATTTATCAGTGCGATGGCGCTCCACTGTGTGTCTTTGTCTCGGTTCTGACAGAATGCAGTCATGTGCTGTAACTGGATTAGTGAGGCAGAAAGCCATCCAAGAGGCGAAGGGAAAAGTGGGCAGACTCGACCATCTCCATAGCAACTGTGTTGTCTAACAGGAGCAATCAAAGGTATGTTGAAAAATAGCATGAAATGATAATCAAACATAAATGAAAAAAATAAGTAAAAAATACTGTGTGTGTGTGTGTGTGTGTGTGTGTGTGTGTGTGAGACGTTGATATAGCCTTCGTGCAAATTTTCAAAAAAGACATTTCAAGTATGACAAACAAACAAAAGAAAAAGATGTATCATATATTTTTAAAATTTAATGTTAGCCAATTAATTCAGGAATATGTCTAAGGCTCATCTATAATCAACATTATAATGCTTAATTTCACATATATTGTTTTCCATTAATCAAGATTACAGTGTGGTTTTGTTATTTACGCACAGGTCCATGCGGCATGTGATTGTCTGGGAGTGGATTTATAGTGGGTGACTGTCAATATTTGATAAAAGGCCATTGTATGATCAAGGCCAGTAAATAATATTTTTTTTCTTTCTTTGATCTGTATTCAGACTTGAGCAGACATGAATAGCAAACTTCTGTTATATTGTTAGCCAGGCTTCATTATCGTCTGTAGAAATATGTGCCGCATAAGCTTTCGCACAAAACAAGACCTGGGTCTCATTTAAGTGCAGTTCTGGCCTTGTTCACTACAGAGTTGTACCTGGTCCAGCAACTTTGTCTGACAATTTTAATCACAAGATTTGACCTTGAAATTCCTAATGAGGGCAACACGAAGAAGGAAAAAAGTAACCTAGTGTTAATCTACAAGTATAATAAAATATATCTGTATAATAAATAGACATCCAACACATGTCCTATTAGAGGTCAAATCGTTTTTTTTTTTATATGTAAGCTTTAAGCTTTTAGAACATCTTTAAACTGAAACTGAAGGAATAAAATGTATCTACCTATAAAATCCAGATTTTATATTTCTGTAAAGCTGCAGTGGGAATATGTCTGTTGTTTAAAGTGCTATATTTACACACCTTTGTGTTTGTGAAAGGCGCTATAGAAATAAAAAATATCATTTTATATTGAATTGAATTGAACCTTGAATAGATAATCAGGTAATTATAGTCAGATCTAGTAAGTCAGTCAGACATTGTTATATCTGCTTAGTCCATCAGGGTTGCGGTTTGTCTGGAGCCCACCTGGAATCACTGGGTGCATGGCAGGAACACCCCCTGGAGAGAATGCCAATCCATCTCATGGTACCACATACACACTTATTTACTTCCACACTCACTCCAAGGTCAATTTAGCACATTTAATTCCCATACCTTGTGTGTTTTTTCTGGAGATGACAGAAAACCAAAGCACCCGGCAAAAACCCATATGGACACACCAAACTCACACTCCTCACAGACCAGCGATCAGACCGAAGCTTGAACCCACAACCCCAGATCCCTTTGCACACACACTGTGAGTGGATTATATATTCAGGAAAAATGAATGTGATTTTTTAATAGTAAAGTTTTATTTGCTATATGACACATGAAGTGGATATCAGCTGGACTGTGGTGTTTTCCTAAGACTTCACATCCCAGAATCCCAGAGAGTATCTAATCATGGACACCCCAGCACTCCTTCACATTACATCGGCTGTATTCGAAACAACACATACTACATACTACAGTAGTATATACTGCATTTACCTGGTGAAAGTAACTACAATTTTACCAAGACTGTTTAAGATTGGTTGGTGTGGTACAGTGGTAACATCACTGGGCTTCCATGTGAGAGACCTGGGTTCGATTCCCGATCTGGGCAGCCAGTCTGTGCTACACCAATAAGGGTCCATGGGCAAGACTCCTAACTCTACATTGGCCTACCTGTTATACCAGTAACCTTGTAAATCGCTCTGGATAAGAGCGTCTGCCAAATGATGTATATGTAATGTAAATGTAAGATATATTATATATATAAGTGACTTTATATATAAGTGACTTTCATAGTAAATAATGATGGAATTATATATGTGAAGTGAAGTAGGCAGAGCCGGTGAGGCGTCGGTGGATGCTTCTCTGTATACTATAAAATCTGGCCGGAGTAGTATGACATCCAGGTACCTGTAGTACACCACAGAGCTCCAGTTTGGTCACATACTACATGCTTTGTCAGATTTAGTACATAAGTAGTATGTAGTACGACATTTTAAAGACAGCCATCCATTCAGTCACCAGCCTACCCCACCCCACCTGTTTTTAGTTCACAGCCTGTAAACCACACATACCTGTTCTCAATCAGTGCACTCACCCCAGCACTAAAAAACACCCCAACGTCTTTGAGAAGAACTGCTACTGTGTTGCCTTACGTTTAATACTGTGTGCTTTTTGTGTAGCTTTTTAGTGTTTTGTCCATTGCCTGTTTGAACGTTTCTGCCGTTGTCCAAGTCCAATTTACTCAGCTTGCACATCGCCTGACTACTGGACCATTTTTGACCATTGATTCTGCCTGACAGTTTAAATTATCTGCTTGCTGTGAACAGTTTGTAAATAAAACTTGCATTTGCATTTAACTCTGCCTATGGCACTTTTCACAACAGTGGATGTAAAAAAGTCTGTTGAAATTGCAGATTTTCTTTAAGCAAAAAAGGAACGATGATAAATCATGTCAGATCATGTTTATGTGATACAGCAACCAACATAATTCAAGCAAACTTTTTGTCAAAAATAAACAGAAAAGTTGCAATAATCTGTCTGTATAACTGCACACCGCTTTAGTAATACATTTTGACACCACCTTTTATACAGCTCTCAGACAAAACTGATCCACTGCTATTAAACTCTGAGGAGATCCCCTGTGCACAGCACTCTTAAAGTCATTTCACAGGTTTCCAACAGGGTTTAGATCTGAACTCACACTGGATCATTGCAAAATATTGATTTTCCTCTCCTGAAGACACTATTCAGCTGGATAAGGTGTCATTTTTGAGGCAGACATATCTTTTAGATTACTGCCAAATAAGTTCTACTTTGGTCTCATCAGACCATTTTGCCACATGGTTTTCCACATGGTTTGGTAAAATAAAGGTGTGCTTGAAATTGAATTTTTGTTTGCTTTTTTGTTTTGTCCTGTAAGAATAGTCACTCTGTTTTAAAGCCCAGACATGAAGAATACTAGAGACTGATGTCACTTGCAGGTTGTGATCAGTACTTGACCCACATTCCTGCTGTTATTTAAAATGTTTTTGTAAGTCTCCTGGTCTACCTGACAATTTTTTTGTCCTTTTGTCAATTTTGGAGACATGTCCTGTTGTTAGTGTCATTTTCTCCACTTGTTGATGATCACTTTCATGGTGTTCCATGGTACATGGTGTTCTCCCCTCCTGATCAAAAGCTTTCATTCCTAAAATAATGTTCGTGCTTTGTAAGCTTTGGGAGTTGAAAAAAATCCCACAGAAACATATCTGATCTTTAACTGGAGTTAATCAAAAACTCTCCTTACTGATGCCAGGAGTATGATGATTACTTGTGTTCATGAGTCTCAATGTGATTAGTTAATTCTGAGCACAGTCACCAGCCCAATTATAAAAGGGTGTGCACATGCATGCACCCTGAATATTGTTCTTTTTATGTTGTTTCTAATTGTTTTTCTCCTTTGTGTTAGTTGCTATGTCACATTAAAAGTGGAAATAGATCTGGCATGGCTTTCATCCACTTTTTTTATTTCAATAGAGTAAAAAAATCTGTATTAGTTCTTTTTTTTTTTTATTTCTTGGATGTTGCCTATGATTGGTTTCTTTCTTTCTTTCTTTCTTTCTTTCTTTCTTTCTTTCTTTCCTTCTGACATAACTGCCAGTGTGATCCCTGCAACGGACAAGGCACGACTGAAGTGCCCTTGAGCAAGGCACCTAACACCCTAACTGCTCCCTAGGTGCCATAGTTTGGTGCTCCCCCATGTGTGTTCACTGCCCCCTAGTGTTTACTACTTTGTGTGTGTGTTTCACTGCATCACTGGATGGGTTAAATGCATAGTTAACGTTTCTTTGCAGTCTTTGGAGAACGTTCCACTTACAAACACTGTTCTTGTAAAACCATTCATAGGTTAGTCTGTTTGTCATTCATACTGTAAATACCCATATTCTTGTCACCTGGTACCTCTGTATCAACATGTGAATTGGTGACTCAACACTAATTACCCAAATGTCAGTTATATGTGATTTGCATAATTACCTTTGCAAATTAGTAATTGAATAATTTCAGGTAATTCCTCAATGCTGAGAGGAAATTTATGAGGCAATTTGCGTGCAGTAATTATTGGTGGCTCTTTGCCTTCCAGTGCTTGTGATAGCCATGCTCAGGCTTATGTCTAAGATAAGGCTTTGTACAAATGAACCACCTGCTTTCCCTCTAAGAAGTACTGCAGAAAGAAGAACAGCTGCCTTAATGATAAATTGAGGCGTTTTAAATGTCTTTACTTGTTCCTTTCAATTGGGTTTGCCCGAAGAGATGCACTTTACTCTCCTGCTCCTTTAAACAGTCTCTTCTGCTGGAAAGATAAGCAGCGCCGGCTGTTCTACCGGCGTCATGTGGTGAGGCACACACTCGCTAAAGACAATGAATTGAGTGAAATGACATTTTTAAATGTTACCCTTTTGTGCACAGCAGACTTGATTTGTAACTCTGACTGTCATCTGCACCAGAAAACATGCTGATTTACATATAAGATGTCACAGTGAGATCAAATGAAAGGGAAGGTGGCATCTGCTAATACAGGTAGGGATTAAAATACTTTTGGACTTGGTTTCCAGTACTTTGAAATAAAGCAGAAAACATCATTATTTTAAATGGACAATAATGAATCATTATCTAAAAATTATAGGCATATAAATAGAAATTTAGACAGCAATAAGAAAGAAAAACAGAGTTAACACCCCATTCATGCATATTATTCATTTGCACAGGCATACACACTGAATGCAATGCCATTAATATAACAATAACAACGGTTGTGAGTTGTATACTGCTTGTGTTGCAATGTAACTAAATACAGATATATTCAAATCGAGATAAAAATAAGATAAGAGGAGCCCTTTTTATATATATACAATGCTTGACGGAAATGGCTACAGGGCATTTGATAGAGACTAGGGAAAAAAAATGAGTGATGTATTTATAGGGTTAAGTCCTACTTAGTTTATTTTTTGGAAATATAACCGACTAAAATCAAGAGAATATTGAAAGCAGATAAAATCTAAAATATAAACAGGTGAACACGGATTTGAGTTGTTTGTGCCACATCCACGTCAGGTTTAAATGAAAGTGAACCACTCATTGACCACCGTACTGGTACACACAGAGGAATCAAACCAATCATTGCAGTGACACACACATTGACCACTCTATACATGGCATCCTGGGAGCAGTGGGAGGTTAGGTGCCTAGCTCAAGGGCACTTCAGTTGTGTCTTGTCGTTGCTGGATTGAACCGATGACTTTCTGGTTTCCTTAACCACAGGCAAACAGCTGATTCGTATTATTTATTAAATCTAAATACAGATATGGATATTTAGAGCGTGATTAAATTAACTGTATTTCCTAAACAGGAATTATTTACCAACACAGTATTTCTTCATTGACCAAACTGCTAAATGATCATCATTTGTTTCCTACGTACATTTACATGCTGAGAAAATGCATATGCTCGAAACAGCTAATGGAATACCGCTGCTGTGTTTGCTGAGACCAAGTTCTACTTTTCTATAACTCAATTGAAATTTCTGTTACTTCCTTTCCCACAGCTGGAGGCATACTTTTGTTTTTATTTCATCATGGTTAAACTAGAAAACATAGATAAATAGACCCAGCTAAGTGATACCATGCTGACATTATGCTTTATACTGCAGGAGCACAGAATCTGCTGAATTTTCTTCCTTGTCTCAAGTGGTAGGGCCCAGGATAATATTTCGCTTTGAAGTCTAGGAGAATGTGTTTGCATATGGTCTGTTTTTTTTTTGTTTATAATGTCTTATTTTATTCACAATATTTCTATCCAGGGTAGTCACACTGAGACAAAAATCTCATTGTCCGTGCTTTTAAGTAGCACAACAGAAAAAGCTTTTTCCTCTATAATCTGGAGAGCACAAATCCTGGCCTAAACACTTATATAACTCTGCAACATTTTATCCTAGAAACAAAATGAAACATACCCTGGAAACCTTTTCAACTATATATAGGTTGATATGTGTTGTATATTATTTTTGTAAGGTATATTTTTTTTGTCCTTGTGAGGAGGATAAATAACAAGAACCATATCTTTTACTGTGGCTCAGAGCACAAGCCTTGTTATTCCACCCATTAACACATTCATATGATAACAACATGGAAATTCGGTACCTGCTAGTGAAGGATTAGTGGCCGAGATGATGTGTGAAAACGCCTATTTTCTTACTTAATTAACCAAGCATTTTCTGGACCAGTGCATGGATACTCATAAATTTGGTCAGTCTTTGAGCAACCACTTGCCTGAAAAAGAAAATGCTTTTAATGCAAATGTGAAATTGTAATAACAGAATCCTGCCATTTTAAGCATTTCTGTCTTGAGAGGCAAATCAGAATAACATTTGCTCCATTTGATGTGCACTGATTGCAGATTTAAATTGTATGCTAAGAGGAGGTACGTTCCTGTTGTCGTTAAAATCTTATTTTCTGGCCCATTGCTTGTTTTGTTTCTTTTCTCTCTGTTGTGCATTAATACAGCATTCAGACTGTTCTTTAAGTGAGGTAACATGTCACGCTGGAGCTAGCGACTGATTTTCTTTTTTTTTCCTATACAAATCTGCACCTCTGGCAGATTCTTCAGTTCAACAAGGGCAAATTTTGCCCTGGGTTTACATGAGGTTGTTTATCACTGAGGTTTTATCTATGTGGGAGATCTCAGGTGTGAAAGATGTATCTGAATAACTGGGATTGGCACATGGCAGCCAAAATGCTGTACAACATGCATCCCAAAGTACATATATTTGTACTTCTAAATACTTTATATTAGCCATAAAGTAGTATTACTGTTACCCATTATAAGGGGAATAACACAGTGACCTATTGGTGTCTGTACTGTATGTGTTTAGTGCTAACACATGTATTTGATTGTATTTGAATGTGTTGATGTATTTGAATGTATTTGACATATTTTATTTTTAAAATATGTCTATAACTATAACAGCACATTGCAGATCATAACGTGATTTCACTCCTGGAATCATTCTGTTTATCAGCTGGTTCACTTAAGGTCATAATGGGTCTCAATCACATACACTGTAACACTGGAACTCTGGAAAAAATGTTAATCTAATGCAACTGCTTAAGCTAGGGAATTACCTTTCAAAACAAAGATGTTGTTACGTAATCAGATACTGATTTGTCGTTGACTACAATAGATTCCTAGTTTAGTTTTGGGATTTGTTATTTTACTAAAATAAAAATAAAAGACTCTATTACTTTTGTGATATTAATTTTCTCCCATCAATTTTATTCATCAGTATATTTTAGAACCATTAAAAAGACAGGAAAGTGTCATTTATACCATTTCCAGTTGAAGGAGAGTAGAAAAAAAGTGTAATAATATTATCAGCTGGATGGTGGAACACTCAATCTTTAGTACAGTAGGAGACCCTGGAGTAAGCACTAAGTACTCAATCTAATAGGAGAAGGAGTTTTGGTAAAGACATTCTTTATGAGATTCTTGATGACAGAGCCTTTACTGCTCTGTCAGCATTTGGTAGCTTGCTCCACCATCAGGGAACCGCAATGTCAGATGACATTCCTTGGAGGAATGCTGAGGTTGAGAAGAAGAATAAATGAGTTCAAGTAGATAGAAGGAAATCAAGTAGATTTTATCTTAGTGTTGCTCAATTTTAGTGTTAAGCCACAATTGAAAAATGAGCAACATATCCAATCTCTTATGTATCATCACCACTAACATTATTTGCAAAATGTTACATTCGAATTAAATGGTAACACTTTAAATTACAGCCCACATATTCCTGGGTAAGTACAGAGTAAGTACGGCGTAACATACCGTAAGTAGAGGAGATGATACTAGAAATATGTGGTTATTACCGAGTATCTTACAAACATTTTACAAATACACTTAACTACGTTCCAAATCCATTGTACTTCTAATCATAATTATATTATTATATTCAATTACAAAGTTATAATAAACGTATGGCAGTTCATGGAAGTGACTGACCATAATAATCATCAGCACATACTTTGTAAATATTTTATACTGTTTAGCCTGTATGTAATGAGGCATTATATGTACATAGCTGACTCATGATGAAATGTTTCCACTGTGCTCACATGGGTACAGCAGGGAATTTG
>JAOVVF010000002.1:19634949-19646427 GCA_028565595.1 Duopalatinus emarginatus
TATATGTGTATCTATAGGAAAGGCTGTTGGAAGAAGATTGGTAGCTTGGGGCATATAAGTGCTGCTTTCCTGCCTTTCTATTCTTACACCTTTTAAACAAGTCCCAGTGCGTCACTAGGGGTACCAAATAGGCGTCTGGCCATGAACTCTGACCTTGAGCTTTGTTTTGTTTTGAGAAGAGCTGTCCAGGCAATTCTTAAGTTATTTTGACCAATTGAATGGCCACTATAAGATGCATTGTGTTCTCTGTTAATGTTTCTTCTTCATAAATAATTTTCATCATTCAAACTTTTTTGTTAGTTTATTTATTCACTTACTTACTTACTTATTTATTTATTTATTTATTTATTTATTTATTTATTTGTGCTGCAGTTGCTCTTCACTGTATTAATGGTTAAAAAAATCTTTTAGTGTAAGCTAGGGTGATAGCTGTGGGCATATCCATCTGGCCAAGTCCTGCTCTCAGCTATTAGGCATTTATACTTTGGCCATGTTTCAAGCCCAGTGGTAGTGAGCCTGTCAGAAAAGGCCAGATGATAGAAGTGTGCAACTACGGACTACTAAAAAGTTAGCATTACTTAATGAGACCTTAAATATAGCTGAAAGTATTACAGTAAAGAAACTCCTAGGCAACCATCAGGTGCTGTCAGTGTAAAAAAAAGCCCTATCTTCATCCTCAGGCCAGAACTGTGATCACAAATGTGGTGATTCAGAGTTTTTAGCTGACATAAGGGTAAAGTCCAATGAAATCCTATTACAGTAATGTTACATTTGAATTTACTACAGAGTACCATCATGCTTATGCATGGGAATATAAAGTAGGCAATGCATTCTCTGGGAGAGTTTGGACCATAGATACTAGCTATTGTTATATTATCTTTGTGAATATTACTGTTGATGATGATAAATCATCCCATTGGGTCTGTAATAGTACTGCTATGAATGTATGGAGTGCTAAAGAGACCGGAGGTGCTGTGTTTTTTTTGGAGTTGTAGGTTGAGTGGTAAGTCTGGCCAAGCCACTGGATTTAAATTTCCGGGATTCTGTCTCTGTAAGATAGGTTTCTTGTATTAAGCAAATGTCTGACGTCAGTTCATGTCGATGGGTCAGCACTTATATAGCACTGTTTAATCAGTTTGAATTGTACCACAGTGCACTTGCTCAATTTAGGAAAATGAGAATACAGCAATGGTATTGAGGCATGCAGTGAAATAACTGGTCTGAGACCATCTCAGCAAGTTCTAAGTAAACTCTAGTGCAGTTCAATTGCAGTACAAAAGCAGTTCAACCCTATATTGGGAAAAAATATAAGACAGGAAACAAACATGCCAACATTTTTCTGTAAACACCAGACTGTACCATTACTGTATATCTGACGACTGAATGAGACTTTCATGAGTACATTTTCAGCCCAACAGCCAATGATTCAACTTTTTTTGTTCTTTATTCCATACATGCAGTATGAAACGAAGCTAAGCCAAATAGTAAAAGTACAAATTTTAGTCAAATGTTAGGTGTGAAAGCATGCTAAAGTATATTTGGATTATTCATATATTTTTCATACAGTAAATAAAAACCATTGATATGCTTTTTAAAATTCACAAAATATTTTTAATATTCACAAAATATACAGTATATGTAAGTCTACTTTCGGTTTGTTGAAGTATTAGACACAGCTAAAAGAATGTTTTCTGCAATTGGTCTATTGTAAGTGGATGGATGGATTCTTTCAACTGCCCATAAGTGCTCACCACAGCAGATCATCTGTCCACATATTTGATTTGGCAACCCTGATGCAACCCTCCCATTTCATGTTGGCTTGAGACCAGCACTAAGAATGCCCTGGCTTATATACCCTTTAGTGACTGGGTTCAAACTCATGAGCCTGAGATTATGTGTCTCATATTTGATTTAACGCATGTTTTATGCCAGATGCCCTTCCTGATGGAACCCTGATATTTTATCCAGGCTTGGGACCAACACTAAGAATGCACCCCTCGGTGGCAGGGTCAAACACATGACCCTGAGTTTATGAGTCTCATGCTTTACCAACTAAGTGCTTTGGTATATCTCCAGTTCCAGTGGTATTATGTGAAATTATATACATTGTCTGTGAAACTGGCTAATTTTGGATTTGAAAAAAAAGTTTTCCGAAACTTTTTTTATTTGATAAATAGCAATCAGTGGGTTCAGTCTGATAAAAGAGAATCTCTATATCAAAGCCTGTGTTACTAACTACTGCACAGAAACCTTGCAATTTCAACACTGATGGAATTTCTGAAATCAGCTGTGATTTGATGAAAAGGAAGCCTGAAAAGAGGTACTTCAGAAAAGAAAGTGGGAATTGTCCTGAGTGAACATCATATGCATTGCAAGGTGCATAAAAATGAGATGCTTTAATCTCCTGTAAATCTCTTCATCTTTCATATAGAAGTACACATTTCACAAACCAACTCATTCATGCAGTAAAATGCAAAATGGCCACCAGCTGTGTGCCTCAACACAATAATCAGCATTCAAGAAATTAATTAGTTTGATGTGTATCCCAGCAGCTTTTTTTTTTTCCTTTTGATTGTCAGAATGTGTTAATTGCAGTTTGCCCTTTTGCTTCACGTGATGACTGAGTAATTTTGGAGCTACATGACTTCTAGCACATAATGACTTAATGCTTGAATGTTTTGTGTTGTTTTAATCAAGCTTATGTTATTGTAAACTCATTAGTTCTAATGCCATTTAATTAATAATTATTATTTTCCAATGTCTCTAAAATTACAATTGATAATTGACAAATACTTAATAGAGGTATTTAATAAGAACACGCTCTTCTCTGTGTGTGTCTGGGCGATCGGATTTCCTCTGGTTGCCGTTGTTCATGGAACTACAGTTTTTTAATCAATTCATGACAGACACCAATTTTGTCCAGTCAGAATTAGTGTCTCTCTATGATGTCATTTCAAGCGCGACCATGAGAAAGAAATATAAATAAAACCATAAATAGCGTTGATTATCGAGGATCATCATCATGGAAGCTGCTCTGAGAACAACAGCAACCAGATAAGGATATTTGTTGTCCATTATGCCTGCCCATACCATAACCTCACCTCCACCATGGGTCGCTCGATTCACAATGTTGACATTTATAACGAGGTCCTCTGGTGGAGGTGGGGTTATGGTATGGGCAGGCATAATGGACAACAAACACATATATGGACAGTTACCGCTGGCTATGAGAAGAAGTGTTCAGACATTCCTTTCTGTGATCAGTGTCCATGCTGGATTCAATGCTATGGCTGTTGTGTGTGCGTCTATATATTTACTTAATGGTCAATTTAGGAGTAATACCTGCTCTTTCATGCACTCAGGTGTCAGCTGGACAATTAAATCATGCAGATGCAGATCAAGTGTCAGGTGGGCTGGTCTAAGGTATTTTAGAAACTGCTGATCATCTGGGATTTCTCAGAACAATGTGAACATAAATAAATACGTAAGTAAACAAACAAACAAACAAACAGAGACTTTATTGATTATTGATGCAAAAGGTCAGAAATAAATTCTCCAGACTGGTTTGACAGTTAGGCTGCGGTAACTCAAATAACTAATACAGTCATCCAGCATACAGCGTCTCACATGCACAACACCTTAAACCCTGCAACAGTGTTTTATTGCCTGTTAATAAAATGTAAGGATATAATGAGTACAGACTCACAAAATAATTAATTTTAGTGTTAAAAAATGTAGAATATGTAACAATATGTAATTAGTATATAGGATCCTTCACACCAAGCACAATGACTATAATGATAACTATAGTGTTAATGTGAGCATCCAGACGGATGAATGACAGCGTTGTGTAAACAGTGGTGCCAATCATGCACTGCATGCTCCAGCTGTCTGCAGCTTAAGAAAATGGATATTGATGCCCTGTTACTGCGGTACACTGCACAGAGAAAGAACATGAAATGAATAAAAATAAAAACAATCATTTCCTTATCTCTGTTAATAATAACAGCAAAATAGTTACTACGAATTCCGAGGGTAAACCTGATTGAATTCTTGCTCATCTTCAGCTAATTGATTCTCTTTGGAATTGGAATGTCATCTTTTTTTTTTTTTTTTTTTTTAAGATATTTTTAGATTTTGGCATCACTCCACCTGTAAAACGTTTGGAAACGATTCCTGGTCTGGGCAGCCAGTCTGTGCTACACCAATAAGGGTCCTTGGGCAAGACTTCTAACACAATGTTGGCCTTCCTGTAATACCAGTAACCTTGTAAGTGGCTCTGGACAAGAGTGTCTGCCAAATGCCATAAATGTAAATGTACCATGCCTGTTTTCATCCCTTTTTTTGGGGGGGCCCATTCAGTTCAATAGGCAAGTTAACTATTGTTATTAGTGTGTTTGAAAGTTGTTATTCTGAAATATTGACACTGTTTCAACTTTAAAATTTTTGTCCTGTTAACACACAAACACACCCGTCAGAACAAAATTATTTGCACCCCCACCAACTATATGCTATGATTTCTTCTGAATCTTCTGATCATAGTCAACCACAGCAGAGCTGCAAGCACACTTGCATTTCCTTTAGGAAAATGCAACTCTAGTAGTTATCATGCTTGATGCGTACAGCCTTTAAGTCCATACATACAATGCAATTTGTAAGTAACAGGACCATCACGAAATTATTATTGTTCTGCAAATCAGTGCATTAGATAAAATTATGAGGTTAAAGTGCACAGTCTAAGCCCTGTTTTGAGTAATTACCCAGTTGTATTTCCTTGCATCATTAGTTCAAGCACAGTAGAGATAACACCATTTCTAAGCTTGATAGATTAGGTGTGACATTGGAAACTAGAGCCTGTTGTTGCTGTCTCTTTATATGAGGTGCAAAAAGTGACAGAATGAGAGTAAAGTAGATTATAAGCATGAAAAATCTCAATAAATTAGTCGCAAAGGTAGATTAAAATGTTAAGCATGGAATAATCAGTTCTGATACATGTACACAAACTTAATTCTGAGTTATGTAGCAAGTAGTACTGCATTTTAACACTCATAAACTATTAGTACACCAGGTCTGAGGCTACATTTGTATATTGTTTATGGTCAATGTATTAGTTACAGAACCAATAGCATAATCAGTAAGTATACAATAAGTAAGTAGTATTTGTTTTTGTCAATGGCATTGCACTGTTTTTACCAATTTCATTAACTTTTCATATAAATTGCATTTTGTCCATAAATCTTAATATCTTATTCCGTGGCATGTTTGGCTCTTACTATACTCGCATAAATATGAGGAGAACGAAATGACTCACAGCAGAGTGGATATTTAAATGCTATTTTCCTTGATTAATTGTTAGTCAAGATGTAAATCTGAATTCTCTACCTCAGGCTCATTCATTTCCATAGCCAAGCATATTACCTATTTGTAATCTAACCTACTCTTTTGAGAACACCAGGGGCAGGTGGTATAAATGGTTTAGCACGGCTAAGTCATTTGAAGATTAGCATAAGTATAAGCTTTCCAACATCCACAACAGATTACTTTTTTAGGAACAGATTTTGGACTTTTGTGGAACCAAGCACATCAGCACCACCGAGGATAGCTCAGAATGTTGTGAAGAAGTGATGCTGGGCCTGATCTCAGTTTGGGCAGTAACATGTCAACAGCTGTGACTGAAGGTGGATGTGAACTAAGCGTTTTATTGAATCTATCATCCTCTCTTTCTTCTTAAAATGCCTTTAGAGGACAAAGTAAAGTTATCACATTGTCCAATTTAAGTACAAAGGACAGAACTGTAGGTGTATTTTCTTTTTTTTTTTTTTTTGGTCTAGTTTCAATGAAATGTTTATAGCTTTGGTATCTGGAGAAAACCACAAGAGCCTCACTGAGCATTTTAGACATTTTCATAGAAATCTTAATTACCTATACCCATCTTTAAGCATGTAATTTCATTGTTGATTGATTGATTGATTGATTGATTGATTGATAGATAGATAGATAGATCGATCTACCCAGTGCTGGTGGTTGGTATGGTACAGTGGTAACATCATTGGCTCCCATGTGAGAGACCTGGGTTCGATTCCTGGTCTGGACAGCCAATAAGGGTCCTTGGGCAAGACTCCTAACACTACATTGGCCTCCTGTAATACCAGTAACCTTGTACGTCGCTCTGGATAAGAGCGTCTGCCAAATGCCGTAAATGTAAATGCTACCAATAAAAAAAGTTTGCAGTAATTTACAGTTATTATTATAAAATGCTATATATCTTTTTAAAAACATTGTTGATTATCATTACTAGTAGATATAGTATCAAGTATATGTGCGTGCGTGTTTGTGTTACATGTAGTATACATAGTAAGCGACATGGCAGCATATACAGTAAACAACACGCCAGCTACCATGGTAGTTAAAGGTCCAATAGTTGATTGTTGTATAAAAATGTACACTAAATTGTGTATTAAATATCAGTCATTTAATAAACATTCTCCAAAACTATCTCACGCCATCTCACAATTTGGATAAAGTACCTGTATAGAAATGTTTATGGTACTAGATAACTGCATAAAACCCTGATGCAGCTAATGGTGCTAGCAAGCTAACACCTGTAGCAATAGTCAGCTGGAAAACCAATTACAAAGAAAAAAAACAGGATAGTGGAAGCATTTTTGACAGCAGTTAAATTTAAATTTTTCATGTTTACAGTGTTATAACTTGACTTTTAAGCAGTTAAATGGGCAAAAGCGGGAAAGCACAGGTCAGGCTAAAATGCTAACACCATCAGCCAGCCCACACACAGGAGACGGTTTAATATGTAACTGTCAGGTATTGATGATGGAGGCGGATGCAAATGCAGGTGGTTTTATTACAGGGAATACAACAGAACTAAACAAGGTTAAAAACAAAAGCTATAAACATTAGCTAAGAACACAAGTCAAGGATTACAGCCAATAACACAGTAAACAACAAACAGAATCCATACATAATGAATAATAATAATAATAGTATTTAACTGAACCAGAATACAAGTGATCAGTGTGGCATGTGACTTGATCATGTGTTGTGCTGGGGCTGATGGGTAGTTTAGTTATGCACCACAAAAAAATTTTAATTCGGTTTTATTTGTATAGCACTTTTAACAATGGACTTGTCCCAAAAGCAGGCTGGCTTTCATGGTGATCTTTAGACTGTCCATGTAGGTTTATCCTTAATGTTAAATTGATAAGACTCCAAACAAAAGTAGGGCATCAGGGTGGATTGGGTAGGTCCGGAGAGCAGACAGAATTGAGAATTGGGATTACTGGTATATTCTGGTGCCTGAGGCAAAGCATGTGTAGCTTGTAAGTCTAGGAGGAGTGGGGTGGTGGTATTGTGGTCTGAGCTGACAACATCCAAACATCCCAGTTTACACTCTATGACCATACATGTGCGGAAAATACCAGCAAACGGTGTCTACAGGATGCATTATACAACGACAACATAACACTGTTGTTGTGTTAAACACGTGTTGACAACTTTGTCAGTTGTGCCATGTTTTGTCATGTGTTAATCCTGTGATGTAGAACACAAATAAAGCATAACCACAGAAGCACCTAACTTTAATAAATCTGTAGAAACTGTATGCTGACTTTAGATTATAGTGATTTTCATTTACTAGTGCACTGAAATGCTGCACTCTGATACTTGGCATTTTCCTTTTTTAATTTGAACATTCAGTGAGGCAGGAAATGAAAGAATACCGATTCACACTCCCCCCCCCCACACACACACAGTGTTTTTGTTATTGCTTTATCAGAGATATACCTGCAGGTCTGACGCTCTAAACATTCTCTCTGATTTATTGTGTAACTGCTATGGCTAAACAAATTCATTCATTACTGTATTTCTATATTCCTAGGCCATCAAAGCTTTATTCTCACAAATCTAATGGCTTATCATATAAGACGTCATAGGCCTGACCTATGACAACAGCCAAACTTCTTTATTTGTAACCAACCGCAAACATACACAATACATATATATAAAAAAAACTATTCCGCTGATTCCATTAGGCTTCGCCTAGGGGAGAAAAGAAGAGATTGTGCCAAGTCTCATTAAATCATACTCTTACATAAATTACACAGAGGACAGAGAATGCAGAGTTGGTGACTAAACTGGGATGATATTTTCGTAATTACCTGCTCACAGCCTAGCATGTGTTAGTATTTGTAACATACTGTTACACTGTGCTTTAATTTGTAAAATAAATAAATAAATAAATACTAGATTTTTTATGTAATAATGATTGTGATAAATAGTGTTAAATGATATACACTGGCTACCCAGTGGCATAAACCACACAGGTAAAATATCAGAGACATAGAAATCTTTACATTTTGTCAGTTTGGACATATCCAGAGCCAAGACTAGCACTTACATTCCATAGCTGTGAAGTAGGCATTTGTTGCGTTAATGGAAATGTCAACCCCGAAAGATTACATTTGTGATCTGATTTTGATGATAAGTTGTGATGCTACATTTTTGTTATTACTGAAGTTAAATTTTGTGTGCAAATGTGATAATATCGGGAGGGGGTGGGGGGCGTTTAGTGGTAAGCATTGGACATAGCCGATTTACAATAGCATTTAATATGAGAAAAACGTTTAATCTTAAATATATATAATATAATATAATAAATAATCTCAAATATATTTGTGAACTAGGCTTAAAGTGCAATAATGCAGATAATGCAGGTAAAGTATGCAATGGAGTTGCTATTTGGGGATCAAGATAGCATTAAATGAGATTTTGAACATGATGCCATTAATTGCAGGATTAGTATGAACATGTAATCTCTGGAACCTTATAAAATCCGTTTTGGATGCAAATAAATATAACATATACATAATCAAGTCTTTCAGAGTGGATTTTCCATGATCTCAGCAATATGGGATTGACTACCATCAGGCTCCACTCCTGTCATCCTAGAGCACAGATGCTACAGTGCCCACAGATTTACAGACTCAATAGAAGACAGGAAAAGGTCACCTGATATTTTTTCAATCTTAAATAGTTCAGTTTTATTGTACGTTTCCATCCTGCAGCCTTTGATTCATATTCTTGGTTAACGCAATTGTAACCCAATGTGTTCTTGTACTGAAGCAACCCGTTTACCCTGAAGTTCAGAATCATGTATTTTGAGATGCTTTTCTTCTCACCATGGTTGTAAAGTGTGGTTATTTGACTTACCACAGCCTTCCAGTCATCTAGATAGGCAATTCTACTCTGACACTTGTCATCAAATTGGTCCGTGTTCCTTAATGTCAAAGAAGGATCGCTAACAAATGAATTTCCATGATGCTGCATCGTGGAATCATAGATGAATCCTGCTGAAAGACTGTTCCAATGCCTAGGACCCTTTGAATTTGACCAAGGACCATATTCACTGTTTAGAGAATTTTTAAGGATGCCAGAAGTGTATCCCTAACACTCATTGTCTTATGTGCTCAGACTTTGAAAAAATCCTGCCTTCAATTCTGTACTACAGTTCAATGTCTTTCTATAGTCTTGTCTAGCCTCTGAAGGACCTGACTTAGAAGGATCCATCCTACCAAGTCAACTTTCTATGGCACTGAGAAACAGTGGGTGTTTTACCCGAACAGAAGTTCCACTAACTGGGCAGGTTGTTTTTGTTCTTGTTTTTGTTCCATTCTGTGTAAACTTTAAAGACTGTTGTGTATCCCAAGAGATCAGCATTTTCTGAAACAAGCCCATCTGGCACCAACAACCATGCCAAAGTAAAAAATACTGACATGACTTTTTTTTCTGATGTTTAATGTGAACACTAACTGAAGATAATTTATCTGCAAGATTTTAATGCATTGTGCTGCTGCCACATTATAGTCTAATTTGATAATTGCATAAATAAGCAGCAGTGGCTGGTGACTGGTATTTATAATTTATATAAAGTTTTCTAATGACTCCGGTTCAGATGCTCTATGTGTGACAGCTGCTTCCTTTTTGCTATTAGTGAGAGTTTGGATTATAAAAATTCTGATGCTGTACCCTTGGGGCCACCTCACTATTTATGTTCCAACCTTCTCAAATCTTAAAGAACATCAAGATCAAATCACAAAAAATAGTAAGCACTCATATTCAGTTGCAGTAAATTATTGTGAACGCACCAATTTTATAATTTCCGAACATTGTGAGCTTGAACTGTAATGATGCCACATATATATCTGTAGCTGGGAGTCCAAAAGAGCAAAATTGTCCATGGTCTCAGGGAGTATACTCTCTTTCCCCTACCATTAAAAGTAACCAATCATGGGCATATGTAAGTTCATGCATGTGGAAGTGGGTAGATAGTGATAAGGTCTTAAACTACACCCCTGACGTTACATTAGCAAGCAGTTAGAAAAGGTGTGGTCTGCTGTGTGCTGGTAAACAGACCTGTTTGAGTTGGGGTATATTAGAATTTTTACATGTGCGCACAGGAGATTCTTGATTTTTTTTTTTTTACAATCAGCAAATATGTTTCTTATGGAAATTTATAGATTTATAAAAAAAAAAAGTTATGGATATCCTGAAAGAGTCAGTCAGTCAGTCACTTTTACATCGTAGATTGTCCGTAGTCAACCCGAAATCACTGAGTGCAAGGCAGGAGTACCCTCTGGACAGGACGCCACATTCACACACTCATTTACTCACACATTGGATACATATCCAATTCATGTACAATGTGGGTTTGTTGGGAGAGACCACAGAGACCTCAGAGACCAGACAGAGGGACAAACCCACAACCCTAGATCCCTGGAGCTGTGTAGCACACACACTACCTGCAGTGCCACTGTGCCACCCCCTGGAACAGTCATGATATTTCAAAATTCTATTTTCTAGCCTTTATGTTAGATCTGATGCAAGATCTGGACTGGCATTTGGTCATGTTTGCTAAGTCCTTTGGTAATTCCTGAGGTGTATCTTGAAGTGTATCGGTTGTTTCTGTTGCACCCTCCCTCGTTGGCGATCTGTCGTGTGATTGCATATGTTGTGTTATATAATCAGCAAATAGTTTTATTATGTGTTCATTGCAATGCTGTGTCTGTTCATAAAGGCATTTTGCGGTTCATATAAAGGTTAAGGGAATCCTGGAAAAGTCATGAAATAAAAAATAAATAAATAAATAAATAAAAATACTTTCCTTATTAAGCTTATTAATTCAGATAAGCGGCATTCTGAAATATAAATTTCTTATATGGCTAAAGGCTAAAGAAATTAATTGTGTTTAAGTGATCTGGATGAACATGGAAAATATATTGTGTTGTGCAAATTCCTGCAGCATAATACAGTTTCCAGCTCCTTGTCATTCAATTCAAGCCGAACCTGTGAAGTAACTTATCAGTGAAAGGGTCCTTAAAAAGTCATGGGGCAACGTGTGAAATGTTGCCAATGAAAATCGGTCAAAACCTTGAAAAAAAGTGTGTGTGGGTGTGTGTGTGTGTA
>JAOVVF010000002.1:19648525-19666603 GCA_028565595.1 Duopalatinus emarginatus
TGAGATTATTGGTGTGATTATTGGCCAATTGATGTATTATAAAAGGAAAATAACAATGAGTAATGAGATAAAATAAAAAAATAAATAAATAAATAACATCAAATAATCAACTCTGGGCTTGTGACAGTCCATAATTGTTGATTACATTCCTAAAACACACTCCATCATGTTTTAATGCCCATTGTACCTACACAACCCCGCATCCTAACCCAAGCATTACTGTTGTTCTTAGCTTCATTTATGCAGATCTAGTCATCTCTGAAGGTCAGTGGAGCATGCTGGCAGTCTGTGCTTGATATTCTAAACCTTTGATAGTTACATCGCTGTACAATATTTTATGAAGTCCTCAACCTTCTCTACAGATTCTTCCTCCACTTAAATTGCAGTTTTGTCTCGGTGTCGTATGAGTTCCATTTCATGGTACACTGACTATGTGCAGTGACAGTGCCACTCAAGAACACACAATGTCTTTAGTAGTCTCAGTGCATCCAGGAAACCTTGAGATGAAAGAATTTTTATCACATGTATTACGGTGAATAATATGAATATGAATGTTGACTGGCCTCTTCCTGCTTTCCCAGTGTTTCGCTTTATGTAAAATTGTGTGTGTGTGTGTTTATATCTTAGTGGGGACCAACAATTATCACAAAGATTGGAATTTCTGATCATTTTGACCTTGTGGGGATAGCTCAGCTGATTCCTATGAGAAAACTGATTGTTTATTTGTTATTTATCCTAGTTAGGTCATGGTGAATCAATGGTACACCCAGTTCATCATGCTCATTCATGCCAATGGGACATTTGTCTTTGCTTGTATATCTATCAATCCCCTATGTACTTGGGGGCATATGAACCAACCTACACACTGGACTGGCATTGGGTCATATTTGTTCGGGTGAAATATTTCAGTAATGCTCCAGGTGCATCCTAAAGTGTATCTGTTGAATCTGTTGGTATTGAATTGTGTCCTAATCCATGCTGAGTAGGGAGTAGGGGAAGTTTCAGACACCAGACACCACTGTTGAATCTTGTGGAAATGATATTGGCCTCACTCACCAAAACGTTGATGAGGCAAAATGCCTAGTTGAAAACTGCAGTTGATGTGGGTCATGTATTAGTATAAAATGCATTAACTGGTGGTGTGGCGAGTTTGTTGTTGTTAAGTAGTTAATATCGGTATATTGTATTGAGGAAATCAACAAAGAATGTGGCTCTTCCTATGTACATTGAAATTACTGGCATGGTTTTGGGAGATAGGAGTAAACCAGGGAACCCAGAGGAAACCAATATAGACATGAAAAAAACATACCCAAACCTGTACCTTGATCAGATCCTACCATGCACATATCAAACAAAATGCTTATAGCAGTGCTAGCGTTAAACAGTGCGAGGCTTTGAGGATATGACTGAATAAAAGGATCTGCCCATGCATACATTAGCATTCTCAGGATGTCAAAGCCGTATGCGCTGTCTGTGCTGTGAGTCTGTCTGTGCATGCTGCTACTGCTTTTTAAGTATGAGCAAAGTGCTGTAGCGGAGGCACAGAAGAGACATACAACACTCTGACAAGAGGCTCTCTGTGATTGTCGTCCATTACCCAGATGACCTGGATTAAAGAAGAGGATGCACAGTGACGCGCCATTGTTCATGCTTTAGCATGCAAATGCTTTCATTTGCATAATTGGCATACGTTATCTACCCAACTGGGGTGATTCATACTCTGTAGTTTATCTGTGTTTACCACACAAATTTCAGATTGCTTTGAACTATAAATAGGCAAGTAGCATTGTAGATAAATGCATCTGTCACTTCCTCCAAATGTATGAATTTCAGATAATGTTTTATACAACAATAAATAAATCACACTTTGGATGTTATTTCTTTATGGGGGCACTTAAGCTTGTACTAAATGATGCTTGACTGCAGTAGTCACTTCCATTTGTCAAGGTTTTGAAACGGCCCAATACTGGCATGCTGCTTACAGATAAACTGTGGCACCTGTCACGAGTGACAAATAGGTGTAGGAAGTCGATCTGCTGTTTGATTGTTATATTTACATGCTTTGAATTGGCTAGATGTCACTGTGGCATGGCTAGAGTGAAACATGTGGAGTGAAAGGATTCTAGAACATCTTCAAAGACTGAGTAGAATGTGTGTGGACTACACAGACATTAAAACCCAATAAGGGGCATGATGGAGCGAGCATTGATGCTCTCTTCTGTCAACACTTATATCATGCTTTCTCAGTAGACACTGGATCCCAGTGAACAAATTTTAGTTCCTTGAAAGTTTGTTTGGTTTTCCTAGGCCAGGTCAAGAACGTTTTTAAATGTAAATACATAAATTGCATCTCTAAACATTGAACGATAGGTTATGTATAACTGACTATAGGAGAAGCAGACACTAACAGTAGTTGAATGTTTTGTGTTTGCTGGCATAATATATATGTGAGACCCATCAGATAACACTATGGCTGAACGGTAGTTAGGTAACTAAATAATCTAATGGTGCTGGAGATTATTCCATTGGGTGAAAGATAGGAAAACGGCCTGGAGTGGTCCATCACAGGGCAGATAAAGACATTTACACCAAGGGGCAATTTAGTATCTCTATTTTCCCTAACTTACATGTTTTTGTACTATGGATAGAAGATATGAATATAAGGACCATGGGCTGAGGCTCTTCTTACTATAAGGTGACTGAGCCACCGTGCTACCTTGCATAGCTGCATGCTATAGAAATGTAAACACATAAGTAAGAAATTAGGTTAAGAATAGACCCTGATATTCCCTGGCTAGACAACCAAGGTCCTTTTTTGTGAAGTTTGCATGTTCTCCCCTTGTCTGCGCGTGTTTCCTCCTGGTGCTCCGGGTTTCGTCCAACAGTCCAAAAACATGCAGTCAGGCGAATTGGAATGAATGAATAGACACCGGCTGTTAAAATGCCAGCAATGCCGCAGCGCCTCATGCAGAATAAAAATATTTAGATACAGGTTTCATAACTATATATAGTAGAGAATGGTGTTTTATTTCCAGATAAAATATCCACTGCTTTAAGTTTGAAAACGCTAGTAAAGTGTATATATAGAATTTAAAAGGCAGTAATGCTTATACTCCTACTACAATGTTGCTCTTCGTTCTTCTTTACTTCATTTCCCTTCATTAGTTCATTGTTTAGCTCTTTACAAGAGCTTGCATGTAGGAGACAGAAACACACTGCATTGTGTTAATGAGGTTTTCTATCCGCTAGTGAGTTGTTTTCCTGCCTTGCCCTCGTGTGCAAACTTGTACGTGACATCATGCAGCTGTTCATTATCAACATTATTAGTAGGTTTTCGCAGGCTTAAACCCAGCAAACCAAACTCCTATTTTGTTTATTCATGTTGCCAGCGCTTTGTGTTCTTTACAATGTTCCAGTACAATTTTTTTGTGTATGACAGAGAATGCAACTCATTAATTGGGCAACTGTATGAATTTATTCCTTCTGCATGTTATATACTACACAAATGGTTCATTAAGTGGCAGCATTAGTGACTAGCCATGACGTTAGTGTCACTGACAGGTGACATGAATTACAGTAATTATCTTGTTATAGTGGTGCCTGTGAATGCCAGGACCCAAGATATCTCTGTAGAATATTACACCACAGCTTCACACTGCCTTTGAAGGCTTGTCTTTTTCCCATAGTGTATCCTGGTGCTACTTCTTTCCAGGGTAATCATTAGGCACACACCTAGTCGTATACACCTAGGATGTAAAAGAATAATTCAGATGTAATTCATAGGAAAACATCAGTCCAGGCCACTTTCCTCCCTTCATTTCTTTATGGTTATTTTCTGATGCTGACATACCCAGTGTAGGGGCTTTTCCCAGGTGGCACTCTGACCTGTGTGTGGCTACACAGCCCCATATGCAGCAAGCTCTGATGCATTGTGTGCTCTAAAACCGTTATATCATAGCCAACATTTACTTTCTTTTCAGTTTCTTCATGCTGCCGTAGCTCTTCGGTGGAATTAGACCAGAACAGCTAGCCTTTGCTCTTCACATGCATCATTGAGCCTTGGGTGTCACTGGTTCATCGTTTGTCCTTCCTTGCATCACTTTTGGTTGGTCTTAACTACAGGATACTGGAAAAACTCCACAAGTCCAGCTGTTTTGAAGGTGCTCTTACCCAGACATTTAGCCATCACAGTCTGGTCCTTGTTGCTCAGATTATGCAACCTTGTTAATGCTTGTCCATTTTTTCTACTTACAAAACATAAACGTTGTTAAGTGACTTCACGTGTTGCCTTTAAATCCCACCCATTCACCAGTGATTAGTCACTTTACCTGTCAGTGGTTTTAATGTTATGTTTTTTGTTTGTTGGGAAATTGCAAGGTTTGTTTGTTGGTCGGTTGGTTGTTTGGTTGGTTGGTTGGTTGGTTTAAATTTACTTTTGTTTTTAAATCCAAAAATAAGATTAGATAATTAGGCATTAGAAAGAAGGTGTAGTCTGTGAAAACTACCCAGTAACAAGTGATGATCTCCACTTGGGCATTATTAACAGCTGCCCCTCTTAATTTGCCTGTTTTCTAAAGGAGAAGGAGTGCCTATTTATAAAAAGGAGAAAAAGATTGGAAAACAAGTCAAGTTCACATTGACCTCAAAGATAATTCAGTTGTAGGAAGTCTGGATTTAATATTTTTACATGATGAGCATGCCAGAGGCAACATTTGGCAAAGAAAAACTCCCTGAGACGACAAGAGGAAGAAGCCAGTGACACGTCAGTGATGCACACACACACACACACACACACACACATATACACACACACACACATACATATACATATACATATACAGGGAAGCTTTTATTTACATGGCGAGAAACAGCAAAAACCAAGATTTTACCAGTAATTTTATTTTTCACATAAACTGTTAAACCAACATGTCTCATATTATCTGAGACCCAATCTCAGGATACAGAAAAAAATCATACCCACTCAAGTCTGAACTCACAGAAAACCCACTTTGTTATTTATGATTCATCCAGTTTATTGTGACAATAAATGCTGTTAAAATATACTTAAGTGCTGTACTGTAATTTAATTTGATATTTAGTTTTTGATGACATGAAATGTTGATCTAACTCTAGGACACTTCAGTATATCGGATATGGTCTTGAATCATAGCAAGTTAGACATTATGATGTTCCAGACCTTGGCTTGAGGAAATTTTCTCTAACTGGAACTTACTGTAAATTAATTAAAGACCCCTGCTTTAGAGGAACCAGGCTTAAAAGGGAACACATCCTTATTTGGGACAGTGTGATCATACATAATATCATAAACCCTGCTATATAGAAACAGTGCAAATGAACAGCCAAAAAATATACCATAGATATAACATGGTCTGATGGGTTTTTTTGTTTGTTTGTTTTTTTGTCTGAACTTTTCACCTGTTTGCTGATAGATGCTTGACTAATAGAAAGTAAAACTGTTTCATCCTATTTTTTTCCTGTGTTAACTAAAGTCACAGTCCATAGCAAAATTCATGGTGTCTAACATTTATGTACCTTAATGTTTATAAAACAAGTGTTAATAGCAACTACCATCAATGAAAATAATAAAGAAATTATGGTAAAGGAATTAAAAAGAAACATATACATAAGAAAGGGTCCAGTTTCTTGGACAATACTTCATGAATTTTAAATGCTTTGTTCATGGCTCAATTAATTCCTTTGTTTGTTTCTTTATTTATTTTCTGAACTGAGATCTGAAATACAGTTACTGATAGAAGCCCATATGAGACCATAGACAAAGGAGAATGAGTCATGCCTAATCTACTGTCAATTTCACATGCATTGATTATAAAATTGCAAATCAAAAAACAGCCTTCCTGCATATTATAAGAGTCTCTTTTTATTCAAATATATATATATATATATATATATATATATATTATACCTTTTTTCCAGTTAGCTGTGACAGCATACAATCAGTTGATGACACTTACGGCGAAGGTGCAAATCATCAGGCGCCAACGGCAGCTCAGAACATGTGGACTAATCAGAATGGAGAATTTCAGTCTTTGATGTAAAGACGTTTTTTTTTTACTGCTTTGAACTTCACGTCTTGCAAAGAAATTCATGAAAGGCAAAGAATCAGTTACATCATACTGCATGGTGATGTAACATATACTTGCCAAAATATCCAACAAATGAGATGGATTTACACTTCAAGGGAACTAATATTTAATATCACTGAGCTGGAATATTAATATGTCACACATATTCTTGCCAAAACACTGACTGACTGATTTCCATTGATATGACGTGCATAAATCTGAAACAATATTTCAACACATGACCATATAAATTTATTTAGAATGAGACTTCTATATTCGGCTTGTTTTTTGTTTAATAGCTCATTGTTCATAATTAGGCTGTTATTTAAAAGTTAAACCTTTAATGGTATCTGTTAAAGGTTCAACTTATAAATAGCTTAGCCATTTTGGATACATTGGTAGGTATTATGCACTAGGAATTGTGTAAGACTATACAGGTTTTGTATCACAGAGGGAATGGCTTTAGATGACAATAAATACTTAACTATTAAAAGAGTCCTTGTTTAAGAGTATAGGAGCAGGATGTTCTTTCAAGCGTTCCTTACACCTAAATTAGAGATATTATTTAAAGGGCACACACAATCATCTATGCTTGGTATGCCAAACTTGTACAATGCAGCAACAACAACAACAATAATAATAATAATAATAATAATAATAGTAGTAATAGTAATAATATATTATGATACTACATGACTGTTTCTAGTAGGATTCTGGTCTGAGTTCTCGAATCCTGATTTACCTTTACTAGTTTCAGATACTCCAAGAATTTAACTAAGCACTCTTGTAAGTTGCTCTGCATAAGGGCATCTGCCACATGCCGTTAATGCAATAATAATAATAATAATAATAATAATTAACTGTCACGCCTCCCTTGGTGTCTATTAGCAAGCTGCCCGTCATCACTGATTCTCACCCAGACTCAGTCCATTGCTGTTTACTTTACTGACTCACGACTGTGCAGCAATGCACAGCACGAATCACATCATAAAGTTTATGATGACTTATTATGACACAACTGTGGTGGGTCTCATCAGCAAGAATGACGAGTTAGCATACAGAGAGGAAGTTCAAAGGTTAATAGACTGGTGTAGAACTAACAACCTGTCTCTGAATATAGACAAGACCAAGGAGATGGTTGTTGACTTCAGGAGGACAAGGTGTGATCACACTCCAATTCACATCACTGGCTCTGCTGTGAAGATTGTCAAGAGCACCATGTTCCTTTGGTTGAGAGAGGAAGAGGATCTCACCTAGTCCCTCAACACCAGCACCATAACCAAGAAAGCCCAGCAGCGTCTTTACTTCCTGAAGACACATCTCCCACCTCCCATCCTCACTACATTCTACAGAGGAACCATTGAGAGCATCCTGAGCAGCTGCATCACTGCCTGGTTTGGCAACTGCATCATATCAGATCACAAGTCCCTGCAGCGGGTAGTAAGAACGGCTGAGAAGATCATTGGTGTGTCTCTCCCCACCATGACCGACATTCACACCACAAAGCAACCTGCATTGTGGATGACCACACACACCCCTCACACACACTCTTCACCCTCCTACCATCTGGAAAAAGGTACCGAAGCATCCGGGCCCTCACATCCAGACTGTGCAACAGCTTTTTTCCCCAAGCTATCAGAATCCTCGTCTTGCATCATTGCACATGCTTCAGCACTCGTGCACTTAACGTTTCATTGTGTAGTTTATTGTTCTATGTAGCACCTTGGTCCTGGAGGAACGTTTCACTGTGTACTGTACAACACTGTATGTGGTTGAAATGACAATAAAAACTACTTGACTTGACCTGACTTGACTCCATTTCCTATAGGCCCACATTGGATCACATGGGCCATTCCACCAATCACATGCTCTTGGACTTCGTTTTGCCCTGTCATCTGTTTATTAAAGACTCAAAATGTATTTGCATACTTGCGTGTCTGCCGTCTTCGGACCATAATAATAATAATAATAATAATAATAATAATAATAATTTTCACGCCTCCCTTGGCGTCTATCAGTAAGCTGCCCGTCATCACTGATTCAATAAAGCAAACTATAAATACAATTTTAAAATATCTAAAAATAAAACATTATTTACAGCAGTATTTGTATATTACTTTTGAAATCAGTGTTTTGGATTGAGCATATTTAAAGCATAATATTTATTACATCATCTAGCTGATTTTAAAAGAAAATAACACATTTTTTTAGACAATTGTTGAATTGTTTTTTGCTATTTTGATATGTAATGGAGTCCGAGTATCAGCATTGTCAAAAGGAGCAATTTATTCAGTAGAGGCAGAGAAGTGAAGAATTAAACATCACTCAAGCTCAAACTGACAACAATATCTCCTGACTATCCACCTATTATTTTATAACTGACATGCTTGTAAATCCTGCAGGATTTTGTTCAGGTAAAACTATAAAGTACTACTGAAGTGGTAGTAAGACATGTATATAGAGAGAGGCATGCACAGAGAGATTGATAGAACCACTCTGCATACATGTGAGGGATTATGGGAGTTGTGGCTCAGTAGTTAAACATCTGTGATAGATAGATAGATAGATAGATAGATAGATAGATAGATAGATAGATAGATAGATGCATAGATGGATAGATAGATGGATGGATGGATAAACTGAAACAATGTGATTAACCACTATTTGGAATTTGACCTACTCGTTATTTAACCCATCTCAATTCAATTCAATTTTATTTGTTTGGCGCTTTTAACAATGGACATTGTGCCAAAGCAGAATACAGAAATAACCGACCAGGTTATGCATTTATAGAAATTTTACCCATGCCGCTGGTGACAGTGGCAAAGAAAAACTCCCTGAGATGACAAGCGGAAGAAAACTTGAACCAGACTCATAAATGAAATTTAAGTTATAAGTCTGTAATCTGATTCATGGCTTCCCATTATGGTGTCCTATAGACTGTCCATGTCCAAATTGTGTCAGATGAGACTCTGACAGCAGAATTAGAAATCTGGTTCACTGGTATTTCCTGGCGCTTCAGCCGTATTAGGTGTAATTCATCTAAATGGGAGAGAGGACAGGGTAGAGAGGAGAATACAGAGAGTTAGGTATGCTCTTTTATTTAATGGTCACATTAAGTTGTGCAGAGAGCAAGCTAACTAAGCATAACTCCAAAGGAGAACCAGAAGGTGAAAGATGTGGTGAACCTGAGTGAACATGTGCGAATGTTGGGGAGACAGCATCCAAACATCCCAGATTACCAAAACACTCTATGACCACGAACCCTCCAGTGCTGTGTCTTAAAGTATAAAAAAGCTATAAAGAATATGCTTGCTTAAACAAAAATGTTTTCATCCTAGACTTAAAGACACTGAGATTGTGTCTGAGTCCCGAACACTAATTGGAAGGCTGTTCCACAGATATGGGGCTGTATAAGAGATGGATCTAGCCCTCATAATTCTAGGTATCAGCAAATAGCCTGCACCTTTTGATCCAGTAGGCGAGGCGGATGAAAAGTTTACTAAAGTACTATGGCGCAAGACTGTTCACTGCTTTTAAGTCAATAGTAGTATTTCATAGTCAATGCAAGATTTGATCGGGAACCAGTACAGGGTAAATAAAACAGGGGTAATGAGTTTATATTTTCTGTTTGTAGTAAGGATTCTGGTTGCTGCATTTTGAAATAATCTATGGGGTAAGTGTTAACTGGTTGCTTTAAAAGGGGTGGTGGTGCTTAAAATCATTGTCTTCTTCTGTTAATCATCATTACCTCCAAGGAAACAGGTGCAGTCATCATTGCTAGAGCATTAAAATGCCTTCACAGTCCTTTAAAGGACACTGCTGCTTGTAAATTAAAGCAACCAGTTATCAGATCATTAAGAACTTCAAGCAAAAAGGTACATTGTTGTCAATCAGGATTCAGGACTCCCAGGAAAGTCAAGGAAGTGCCAGGATTGTCTTCTAAAGAGGATTTAGCTACAGGATCAGGTCACCAGTGCAGAGCTTGATCAGGAATGGCAGCAGTCAGGGGTAAGTGCATCTGAACCCACAGTAAACCGAAGGCTTTTAGAGGATGTGGCCTGGTGTCAAGAAGGGCAGCGATGAAACAGACTGACATTCTACAGGTAGTACAGGGACTGTAGAGGACTGTGGTATTGTTATTTTCTCTGATGAAGCCCCCTTCAGACGGTTTGGGACATGGGGCAAAATGATTGTCTAGAGAAGAAAAGGTGAGCACTACCATGGGTCCTGTGCCATGCTAACAGTTCTGAGATCATTCATGTATGGGCTTGCACTCTCAATTTTGCCCAAGAGCACTAGTATGAATAAAGAATAGAATCGAAACATCATCCAAGAGCATCTCCCAATGATCCAGAAGCAATTTGGTGATAAACAATGCTTTTTCTAGCAGGTTGGAGCACCATGTCACAAGGCAAATGTGATTAAATAAGTGGCACGGTAAACTAAGCATTGAGATTTTGGGCCGGGAAACTCCCTTAATCTCAATCCTATGGAGAACCTGTGGTCAGTCTTCAAAAAGCAGGTGGGCAAACAAAAACACGGAAATTGTGATAAACTACAAGCACTGATTAAGCAAGAATCGGTTGCTATCAGTCATGATTCAGCCCAGAAGCTGATATCAACTTTGAAAAAAAAAAATAATAATAATACATTTGAAAATGTAATTTTTAATATAATTTCACAAATTTAAAACTAAATTTGTGTCCATCTCAAAACTTTTGGCCACAACTGTACAGAGAGAGAGAGAGAGATTTAAAAAAAAAATACCCCCACCTTGCATACATGCTGAAAGGTGATTGGACAGGTGACTCTAATGTTACGTCCTGAGCTCCTGATTGGCAGATTTTCAGTTCACTGTTAAACCACTTTCGAGACCCCATAAATAAATGAATGGTATTTCTGAGCCTGCTGTGTATGTTTGTGTTTATATATGCTGGTTTATCTAATAAAAGTTCTCTCACCTCAATAAAAAATGAACACTAAAGTATCCACTAATTAAAATTCAACATGAACCTTAGTGTCATTTTTGTTTTGCAGCTTTGTGCATGTTATTACCTTTCCAAACAATCCCCTATGTTAAAAAATATAATAATTATAATGATAATTGGAGTTTGTGTGTCTGCTCAAGGTTATTCATTGATTTGTTAATTTTCAGTACCCACTTTATTCTGCTCATGGTCACACTAAATCCAGAGCCTATCTTGGAAACATTCAGTACATGCTAAAAGAACATGCGTTAATAGTGCCCCCAGTAGCCTGTTATTGCCAAGAACACTACAGAAACCCTATATAAACACACTGTTTAAATGAACGTGAACTACACATTAATCACTGTGCTTGTTAACACAGAGACATTTGACCTAATTCATACAGTAAAACACACACTAGTGAACACACACACACAATAAACAGACATGCAGTGGGCAAGAATTTGGGGTTGGTGTACGTTGGTTCTGGTCAACACAACCATGAGTGCATTGTTGTGAAAAGGCATCAACTGAAGCTATTGTTCCTGCCAGAAGCCATTCGAGATGTGTCTCTAATCCCTTGCAATTAGATACTGCAGATTCATCTTCAAAAGATTCATTTCCCCCTACCATGAATAAGATCCTTGATGACATTTAATGCACTTATAATTCGCTTTGAAATTGCCCTTTCAAACCAGCACGCATGTAAAGTGGGTTTATTGATTACAACTTAACAGGAAGCTGATCTGCACTTAAAATGGGCAATTAAATGGTTGGTAATTATATATTGATTGGAAGCCGAGGCGTTTGTCAAAGGGCTGGCTGTTTAATCCACGTCGGGGGAAAGGGAGGGATGAGGAGAGGAAGCGCTTGTCATGCACTCCGTAAAATCCCTTCTGTGATCAGAAAGCAAATGCAGCACATGGCCCCCACCAACCTCCTTCTCTTCCTCCTCCTCCTCCACCTCCACCTCCTCCGTCTTCCATATCACATTGCAGAGGCACAGTAGCACTATCTCCTCTCCCTGTAGACTCCCTGAAACCTTGTGATATTTTTTTTTCTTTTCATTTTTTTGTTTTTCAGTACATGGCTGCATGAAGGAAAGCAGGCTGTGATTACAAAGTCAGTATAATTGGAACACGGCTGTCTCCCTTGATGATGATGCAGTAGGATGTGTGCAGATGCATCTCTGGGGTTGAATATATTGATTAAACTGCCAACTATCAGATTTGTCAGGGCAGTGCCTCAGTAGCCAACTCTATACAGTACAGTTTTCTGTTGCCTATAGTGCTTGTAAATAGATTCAGCTTGTCATCCATAGTTAATGAATCATTTGGTTAGGTTTACAAATGATCTCATCAGTAAATATGACAGTCTTACATTTTCATGAATTTCACTTTGCAATTTGCGTAGTTCAAGGATGCTTAGGTCCCTAAAAAGTGCTTTTCAATAGGGTACTACTAAAATGTAGGGTTCTATATGCACGCTTTAACATCATTCCTAGAGGAAATGAAGGGAACTGAAAAAAGTATAAGGTGTCTCGATGTCATCCATAGTTAAATAAATGATTTATTTATGTTTAATGATTCAAGAAATATACAATGAATCAGTCTTACAATTTCAAGAAAAGTGAAAGTGAACTGTTTGCCTACTGTGTTTGCACACAGAGAAATGTGACCTCTGCATTCAACCCATCTGTGCAATGTAACACACACACCAGTGAACACTAGGGGGCAGTGAACACACTTGCCCGAAACTCGGAGGTGGGGTGGAAGGGGGGGTGGGTGGAGGCGGTTTTGGGGGTAGATTGGGGGAGTTAGAGGGAGTTAGGCGCCTTGCAGTCATGTTGAACCCGGGACCTTCCAGCCATGAGACCGGTTCCCATGGCTGTCCCCTGGTAATTACAAGGTAAAGTGACAGTATTAGGGTTGCCCAGGCCCTTAATAGGATAATTAAGGGTTCTCGGGTCCCTAAAAATGCTGCTTGAAACACTTTCCAGTAGCGTACTGCGCTAAGTTGAAGGGCTCTACTGTATATCAAACCTTTAGAATTATTAACTGAAGAAACATTAATGACTTAATATTAAGACCACAAAATCACTGACATGTTAAGTGAATCACTTGTGTTGAAAGTAGGAAAACTGGGCAAGCATAAGGACCTATATGACTTTGACTTTGACGCTTGGGGTGTTTCCAAGATTGTAATGATTAGCGGACTGGATCAGAACATCTCCAAAGAAGCAGATCTTGTAGGGTGTTTCCAGGATATAGTGGTCAGTACCTAATGGTCCAAGGAAGGACAACCAGTGAACCAATGACGGGGCCATGGACACACTCATGGCTCACTCGTGTGTAGGGTATTGAGGCTGGTTTGATCCCACATATGATCCACAGAAGAATGTGTTCGTAATTCATTGGTGACAGATACCACAGAACACCTTTAGAGATCTTATAGGGTCCATGCATTGATGGTTCAGAGCTGTTATAACCCCTATAAAGAGAGCTATTTTCTTTTCCTTTCCTTTCTTTTATCTTATTCCTTGAATTACATTATTGCACTTGTTTGAGCACAGTGATTAAACAGGTGTTTAAAATTTTGGTCCTACATATATGTAAAGGCATATTACTGCTTTAGTTTATTTTATTATGACATGTAATGTCAGAAGACAGTCATCACAGAGTGATGTAGACTTTAGGAATAGATTCAGTATAATGATATTAGCTACAGCTAAACACGTTTAACTGTCAAGGCCATTAACCCTCTCTGCTCCAAGGAGACTGTATCATCCCTGACCCTGTGTTCTGACCCGAACCTGCGGAAAAAGCTAGGATATGTGAAAAAATGAATTTCACTGTGCTGTAATGTATATGTGACAAAGGTTTCTATTGAAATATGCACGCCAACTCCTACTGGCATCAACAACCATACCTCAGTCCACTCTTGAGCAGGATCTGCATGGTTTTATGCAATGTACTCCGGCCACATTGGATAATTGCAATAATGGAAACATTTGCATGTTTTACTATTAAAGTGGCAAATGGCATTGGTGGTACATCACTTCCTATCCTGCAAGTATATCATCACCATCACTATGTCTTTAAGATTTGGGAATTTTTAAGCTGGTTTCCATTGATGAAAACTCATGCAATTTGGTATAAACATCAGTGCTTGTGACAGTTACTTTGAGACGGTCATGGCCCATGGGCCGATATTGACCCCATATAACAGTGAGTCTTGTTTCCAGCATATAGTTTCAGCTACAGGCACCAAATTTGGTAGGCCCCAACAGAAACAAATATAAAGTGATTTTTTTTCAGAAAAAAACACCAGTGAGTTGTTTTAGATTTTGTGAGTTTTAACATGTCTCAGATTTCAACATACTCCTCCTAGATGGTTCATCAGATTAGTTTTGCTAATTAGTTTCGCTTTGCATGTTATGAAGACACTTCACCAGCATCCTTTTGTCCCATGTTTCAATGGTGGAAAAACTACTAACTGACACTTATGACTTATGGCATAGATTTAAACAGACCTTATAGAAAACTTCAACATATCAATAATTCTCTAACTTAAATAACACTGCATAAAAAGTCTTATACTGTGGTGCATTTGCCATGTATGTCCATGTGATTAATATGCACATTAACATAAATGTGCTATTTATAATATATAATTACACCTAAGAGTACTTCATATTATAGAACATGAATTAACACCACCTGAATACAAATTTGAAAAGTCGGCAGTGCTGAGCTATAATTTATGTCCATCAAGAGGTTTGAAAGTTCAGTAAATGAAAATTTATCTATTACCTGCAATATATGTAGATTTAATGTATAGTATTGGAATGACCTATTTCTTTAGCATGTGATTAGAAAATGAATAGGGTTGAAGGAAACCTTATTAGATCAGTGCTAAAAATAGCATAGTAAAGCATCAGTATGTTGGTACACATGACAGCATGTATAATTGAGCCCTGCTACAGTGACTCAGTTGTGACCAGGATCCACTACTGCCAATTTTTCTGGTTAGTGCTGCCATAGACTTATTAAAATGTTTGTGGGCATGCTATTATGATGCCACCATATGTTTCAAATCATTGCATTTTTTAAAAAATATTACATATGCTTTTCCATAATCCTTCTACAAGCTCCTCTGCTTAGCACCATTAGCTAAGTGTATTGACTGGAAGACACACTGGGGACACACTGTGCTGTTGATTGCAGTGTGAAGAGCTCATTTGACTGATCAACAAAACTGATTTTCAATGGCTTAAGTTAAGGATAGTAAGGCAACACATTTTCTTCTGGCTGTGTTACATATTTAATGCTCTTTAGATTTCTTACAGACTCTGTATGAGTGCTGTATTTTCTTGCACTCTGAATTGAAATTGCTCCTCGATTCATCTTAAGAATTTGTTTTATTCTGGTCAGGCTCATGATGGACCCAGAGCCTATCCAAGGACACAGAGTGTGAGGTTGGAATACAGCCTGTATGGGATGCCAGTTTGTTGCTGGGCACCATGCCTTTATTCACACATACAGTAATTTATCTTAACCAGTAACCACTACAACACACCAGCATGTTTTTAAAAAAAAAAAAAAAAAAAAAACCATCTACACACTGCAACAATGTGTCACGGATATTCTTTCCTGTTTAAATATTTCCGTTCTTTTTTCAAACATGCACTGGATATTATGAAGAACTTTAGGCAAGAGGGTGCTCAGCCGGCATATCTCACCCACACACTTAATCGGAAAATAAGCCGAAACTCATCTTTTCTTTGAGGTTCCTAAAATACAAATACAGGAAGCATATTATAGCTTGGGGTGTTAGATCCATGAAAAGTTCATAAGCTCCTCTTTGAACCCTTTAAGAATTGTGCTCCCTCGGGTGAATGTTGAAGTTATATAGTCATACTATGAAGTATAAGAAAGTGAGTCTACGTAACATGTACCTGCATATTTGCATCTAAATCACTCTGTGCCCTACTAAATAGTTTTTCCCCCTCTAATTATGTTGCTTCCCACTGCTTACCTCTTCCTCATGTAATAAACAAGCTATTTTTAGTCTGATTTTTAATTACACAATAGCATTAGTAGCTGATTGTACTTGCCAATGGGGGGAAACATTTCCTTGGTATTCGCAGTCACTCTGGACTCTTCTGTCTAATCGTTCCCAATCACACCAGGGAGGACTTAGAAAACAAACAGCATGATATGATTACGATCCATGCTTGTCGATAGATACGACTGTCTGCGGCTTTGTCATTACCTGACCTGTGGCTTTGCATTAAGAAGGAAGAGTGATTACGATTAATAACGATTCGTTCTTTACAGGAATATTTGTTTCAATTAGATTTGAAAAATGCTTAAGCGCTGCTCTTCAGCTTCACTAAAGAAAATCAATTAAGTCTTATACCGTCATGAAATTTCCACCTGACGAGTCTCATTTATGTCCTGCAATGTTGCTGTGTTCCTGTTTTGTCCAACTGCCATTTTGTCCACACTAGAATTTATTAAGTCATAAAAATATTAATGCATTTAAAAAGTAAATAAATGAAATAATATTTTGCTGATTTATGTAAAGCTGACACAAATGCACTAAATAAGCTAATTACATTCCAATACACAGCCGAATAGTACCAGGTTATATAGGTTTAACCTTCCAACCTAGAATTTAGCCTCATTTTGGTCTCCATCTGCCTTGGTGTAGATTATGACAGTGGATGTACCTGTGTATCAACATCAATATGTATCAACATCTGCTTTACCTCCTGCTGTTTGCATTGATGTCAATTTTTGTATTAGTCCAAAAGGAAATGCAATAAATAAAACCCCATGAAATCCGCCTGAAATATGTTACACATACATAGAGCACAGCGGTGTTCATTTTCCAGTTCTGATTAGTCAGAATGTTAATTAATGTTCTCTAACAGCAGTGTTATAGTAGTGTTTTTGTTAGGAACAACTAACAGGGACTTTATAAAAGTGTGTAATTGCTCTCACCAGAGTGAGGCGTTTGTCGAGGTTGGTGAGAGAACAACTGTTTGTATCTGCGATGTTATAAGTGATAACAGGGTAGCACTGTAGTGCTGTCACCTCACAGACAGACGGGCCTGGGTATAATTCCCAGGCTGGGAGGCCAGGGTCGTTTTTGTGTGTGGAGTTTCAATGTTTTCCCTGTGTCTGAGTGGGTGTCCTCACACAATCCAAAGACATGCTGCCTGGTGAACTGGAGATACTAAATTGCCCATAGGTGTGAGTCATTCTGTGAGTCTGCCCTGCAGTGAATTGACAACATGTCCAGGGAGTTTTCCTACTTTCTGCATAATGGCTTTATCTTCTCTAGCCTCTCTCTTCACTTCGCATATGGATGAGCTACACCCGATACAGCTAAGGCACCAGGAGATACCAGTGACCCAGATGTACGTTTCTTCCTGCTTCCTAACCCTTCCTGATCCATTCTGACCCCCCTATAACTTCTTGCAGTCTCATCTGCTGAGCATTACTGCGGATAAAAATAAACCCACATGGAGAGTCTATAGAACACCATAATAGACAGATGAAGAAACCATGAATCTTGCGGGACTAAGATTAACAGGCATCGCTAGATAACTATGAATGAACAGATTTATTCTCCATCAGTCAATCATTGTCCATCAGTGAACAGTCAAATTACAGATTTTATTACAAATTTTATAACTGACTATCCATGTCACCCAAATGAGGATGGGTTCGCTTTTGAGTCTGGTTCCTCTCAAGGTTTCATGTCAGGGAGTTTTTCCGTGCCGCTGTCACCACTTGCTCATCAGGGGTGAAACGTATATAAATAATCTGTTCCTTTATTTCTGTAAAGCTGCTTTGGGACAATGTCCATTGGTAAAAGCGCTACACAAAAAAATAGTGCTGTTAGCGCAAATTCTAGTTTGGCCCTGCGATTCACCCGTAGTTCATGTTGAGGCTTGTTGTGCGCTGCTTCAGTAAGAGTAAGGCTGCGTCCGA
>JAOVVF010000002.1:19684222-19696983 GCA_028565595.1 Duopalatinus emarginatus
CAGCTAGCTTAATAATAGCTATCATTTAAATCTGTTAAAAATACACCAAAATGCAAGAAAAGGCATCTAATTAATTACAAATTTTGTGGGGGAGGACCCCCCCCCCCCAATCTTATCTCATCCTTGTGTCCCCCCCACATTAAAAATGCTTCCGACGCCAATGTATCTACCTATCTATCTATCTATCTATCTGTCTGTCTTTCTGTCTGTCTGTCTCACTAATGATTTCAATAATAACAAGAACAAAAGCAATAATAATAATAATAACAATAATAATGATAACAGCAATTTTTTAGTATTCTTTTTAATTTATTTTTACATTAATGTAAAAAAAATGACCACCTGGCTATGCATTATGGACCCTGTGGGTCTCCAGATCCCATTTATGTTTGAACATTTTTTCTTTCTTTTTTTTTTTCTTGGTAATATAGCATTATTACCCTGTGGCATAATGACCTGCCTCCATGCATATCAGCTAAATCACACTACAGAAATGTGACATGAGCCATGACATCGGCGTTCGCTCTGTCTCTTTAACATAAACGCTTATACTGCCTTCTACTTCTAACAGTATAACAATTATAGTCATATAGAGTGAAAAAGCACGTGACCCTAAATAATTGCCAGCCTTCTTACATGTCTCACTGGTTTTTTCAGTCGAAATGGCAGCCATGTGACAATAGCACAAGCTCTGAAACATCAGTCCATACTAGCGAATACTGATGTCTGACATTAACTGTGGCGTCATGCACGACTCATTAAAACAATAAGACATCACAAATAAATACTTTTCTATGTCAGTTTGATCTGGTTACACGTATGAAACACAAAGGCGTCTCACCTCTTTGCATCCAATTTATAACCTCTCTCCTGGGATTGTTCTGCCTTGTTTGAGATTGTTACTTGTCCCGGTAGCGTTGACTATAATGAGAGAGATATGTGACCCACTTTGATCAGCCATGACATTCAGAAAGGATTTCACAAGGAGGCATTTGCTTCTTCATAACTGGCACTATCAATTATGAAATGGCTTCAGCATTGATTTCAAAGAGATGATATGATGAAGAAGAAAAAAACGAACCTCTCCATTTGCTCTAGAGTGGTTCTTGTGCTGCACCACAACAGCAAAATCAATTGGAAACAGACGTGCCCTTCCTCTCTTTAGTCACTGACATCTGATCCTCCATGAGTCAGTGATCCTCTTATGCCTATGAAATGGTTTAGCTTGCAGGGACAACAATGTTGAGACTTAGTTACACTTCAGACTGCTCTGTATTCTCTCTTTTTTTTTTTTTTTGAGGGGAAAAATATAATACAGTATATCCATCTTTATAACACAGCGGTGCTGAATTCTTGATTATTATTGATCAGAGGTGTTTTTTTTTTTTTTTTTTTTTTTGTTTTTGTAGCATCCCAGTCAATAGTTCTAGCTGCAAGGTGTGTATTAATGTTTCTGCCCTAATACGTAATTGTTTCTATAGTAACGATGTACAGATTTAAAGGTGTGTTACATTTACATTTACGGCATTTTGGCAGACGCTCTTATCCAGAGCGACTTACAAGGTTACTGGTATTACAGGTAGGCCAATGTAGTGTTAGGAGTCTTGCCCAAGGACCCTTATTGGTATAGCACAGACTGGCTGCCCAGACCGGGAATCGAACCCAGGTCTCTCACAATGGGAGCCAATGATGTTACCACTGTACTACACTGTACCTTTAGTGTGAATCCTTTGTATTAAGATTTTCAGAAGTGTCAAACATAAACTTGTATGTTTTCTAAAACATGAACGACTTCGTGATAAATGTTCTCATTAACATGGCAAGCTTATATACACACTAAAGTGTCACACACTAAAACTGGTACAGATGAGCCTATACAAAGTGGCTGGTGATGGCTACATAATATGGGGTAGGTTTTATTTATTTATTTATTTATTTTCTGATTTGTTACACACGTTCATATCCAGCATTCATTCTGATGAGTTCGGCCCCAATGCACCAACACACATATCTAGAGACGCTAAAGTACGGTTAGAGGAACACTCTCCTGGTTTTGCCATTCCCATCTAAGTCACCAGATCTCAACTTTATCGAACCCATATTGGATGCCATGCAATGCACTGTGGAACAAAGAAATCCTACACCTCAAAATACAACATAATGGTGGTCCGCTCTGCAGGAAGTATGGTGTTGATTGCCTACAGAATATTTCTGCAAGCCTGTGAAGGCTGGTGTACTGCCAGCGTTGCATGGCATTCCTTTAAAACTGTTGATATCTGGTGACTTGGGTGGGGGAATGGCAAAACACCAAACTCAGATAAGTGTCTGTTCCAGTTTTTCTGGCACACTTCAGTGAATATTCAGTCTTACAGAAAAAGAAGGATTGGTGAGGAATCAGCTACTTACGAGATAATTCACAGGTTATGCTGATCTCCCAGAATACTAAAAGCAACTATAAAACAGTATAAAAATGGCAGAACGACACCATTTATTAATTAATGATATAGGGAATTGATAGCATTGTGCTGAAGTTTAAAAAGAATAAATGCAACACAACATGCTGTTATAAGGAAATATTCAACCACAAGGTGGTAAGATTACCTGAGCTTCTTGTCAGGCTGCACCACACCAACCCATTCTTCAGTGGGTCTTATAACCGTTGTGTTTTATTTCTTTAATACTAAAATAAAGCAGCTGTAGCTAAAGATACAGTCTTTTATCTGCCCTGCACATGTTAGTGTCCATGTGTTATTCCTTCAGCACATATTCTTTTTTTCTGATGTTTATGAAATGCGTAGGTACTGTCAGTGTCTTAAACATTCAGCAAGGGGATTGTGCATGTGGGTAGAGAGCAAGAGAACTGCCAGAAGACTTCCTGCACATATGGTGACTACCGTGCAGCTTCATGACAACTCAGAAACAGCCGCTTGTGCTAGAAACGTAGTTTTATGTAATATTTTAACACGCCTGGACCAAACATATATATTTTTGCTCCAGGCGTGTTAAAACATTACATAAAATTATCCACAGTGCACCTCAAAATACAACATAATTCTGGACCGCTCTGCAGAAAGTATGTTGTTCGTTGCCTACAGAATATTTCTGTAAGCCCGTGAAGTCCAGAGGGGACCTATGAGCTATTAGACTGGTGTAACTGGTGACTTAGGTTTGAATAGCAAATCACCAAACTCGTGACCGGAAGGTCGTGGGTTCGATCCCCGCCCAGGGCAAGACACGACTGAGGTGCCCTTGAGCAAGCCACCTAACTCCCCTAACTGCTCCCCAGGCGCTGTGGTTTGGGGCGCTTCCACCCGCTCTGGGCAAGTGTGTTCACTGCCCCCTAGTGTTCCTAGTGGTTAGGGAACCGGTCTTGTGACCGGGAGGTCGTGGGTTCGATCCCCGCCCAGGGCAAGACACGACTGAGGTGCCCTTGAGCAAGGCACCTAACTCCCCTAACTGCTCCCTGGGCGCTGTGGTTTGGGGCTGCCACCCGCACCGGGCAAGTGTGTTCACTGCCCCCTAGTGTTCAATGGTGTGTGTGTTTCACTGCACAGATGGGTTAAATGCGGAGGTCACATTTCTCTGTGTGCAAACACAGTAAGCAAATAGTTCACTTTCACGTCTGTAGACAAGTGTGCTGGTACATTGCTCTGTTGTAAGTGGCCAAACCCATACACAATGTATGCAATACAAGCAGGTCAAAATTTGCATGATGGGAACCATATTGAGAATGTCCTTCATTAAAAATAACCATGTTTGCCTATTTCTTCCGATTGTATGCCTTTTTACACACGCAAAATGGAGTTGCAAAAATGGCAGGCAGTTTAAAAAGGCAGAACTCCTGTTGCAACAACTAATGACATTTCAGTGGAAAGCCCAGGATGTCCTCTTCAAGGTTCAGGTAGGTACTACTGTCATAACTCAAAGGAGCAAAATAAAAGAGGGAAAAATATAATGTCCACTATATTAGGCACAAACAATTATTCTGGGTCTCAGGAGGATATATAAGCCTATAACTCTAAACCCTAATCCGAACCCTAAACATAGCCCAAACCCTAACCCCAACCCTAATCTTAACCCAAACCCTAACCTTAACTCAAACGCCAAATCTAACCCCAACCGTAATAATCTACTAAAAAGCACTCTGGCCACGCTGCAGGTTTATTCATGAATCGTCACGTATTATTTGTACAGACAAAGAGAAACAATTGAAATGTTGGAGTGTTACAAATACTCTGTAAATCCTCTTTAAGCACACTATCCAAATGAAGTGTGACACAAAGACATCAACTCATGTTCCTGACAGTGAGATATTTCCTGTTTCTATTGACTGCACAGCTGGAATATTTGTTTTTTAGGTTAACTAAAACACACTTGGGTCCCTAAGACTCTATTTCTTTCCTGGCATGTCCAATTTGAAATATTACTCACAGCTGGTATTTTCTAAATAGGCCCTTAACCTAAACCTAAGAAAGGTGTCTTGCCGAACAAGTTATCACAAAGCAAAGGTAAAAATACGGTTTTGCTACATGTTAAAGACACACGTGTTGGAGAAATGAATCAGATAATTATTCAGAATTTTAGCTTTCTGATATTTACAGCTAGAAATAACACTTTTGGCAGTAGACAATATAATAATAGGTAAACAAAAGTAAAGGAACAGTCCAGAAGTAAATCAAATATAACACTTAACAACACTTAATATTTGGTTGCATATTCCTTGCTTGCAAAACCAAAAACGGCATCAGACTGACATTACCAAACTGTTATTTTGTGATGCTTTTCCAGGCTTGTACCACAGCAGGGGTGTTGCTGGACATAAAGTCCTACTGGGGCACAGACATTTTCTTTTACTCTCGAATGCATGAATGTGCTATACAGTGTGCTTTATGAACTTCCCCGCCGTAGCCCAATATTGCTGTCACGCTGCTGCTCCCCTCTATAGCCTCCCCAAACTCATATAATCATTCCAGCTTTTACATTTGCCAGATCTGCAGATAGGTTAGCTAGCCAGCTTGTTTATCAAAAACTACTTCCAGGTCTTACCTTTCAGTCTCATCTCAACTCACTGATTCCTTCTTTCTCTCAGCTATTTCTAAAGAACTTTTTGATGCAATGATCTACAGGATTCAGTAATGTTTACGTCAAATCAAGATGAGACCACTGGTATCATTAAGAAACTTCCAGTCATGTTATCATTCTTGAATTCCTCAAGCCGATACATATGGAGTTAGAAAACTGCCAAAATGTTGCAAACAAACAGGATTTGAATTATAAATGTGACATGCACCCAAAGCAGTTCTTCTCCACAGAAGCTTTAAAGGGTTTCCGTAGAAGGACGGATGTAAAACCTTTTTTAGGTCCTTTAGGTACAGTGTATTACATAATCAGATTGATGTAGATGCTCATTCATGAGCACCATTCAAGTCTTATTTCAGCATTTTTTTTTTACTTCTGCCCCATTAGGCTACCTGGTTACATGTTCTTACAGGCAAAGCAGTTAGTGAACAGAGTTATAGAATGGTTGAACAGAATGAACAATCAATATAAAATGTGAGGGATATTGGCCAGAGATAGCTGCAGTCTGCCAAGCTGCACCACTGCTGCCTGCAATGTTGATTTAACAGCGTTAAATAATACAGCAGCCAGCTGTGCTCTGGGACACATGTTCCTAAACAATGGTGCCATTGCAGTGTGACTACTTTGTACATCATCGCATTACATTTTAATGAAACAGAGGGGTAAAAGTGCATTATTTTGGGGTTTAGTGTATTTTTATGGTTCGATGATGCTGAATGCACAGTGCAACCTCACACCTCGGTACTGGGGATGCCGTTGTTGGATCTGTCTAGTGTTACAAATATCTGTATCTGTATTTGGTTTCAACTCGAAGCGGGCATGTCTTGTGTTCCCAGAAACGCGGGAAGGCAGTCCTGTAGTTATTACTTTCATTCACACGTCGTATAGTATTATTTCAGCTTTACATCTGAAGCACCAGTGTGAAGTACACACTTCCTCTTTGCACCTTGATGCATACCACAATATCCCAGCTATTATGTAAACCTCCTTTTGTATTTGTATTCAGTTACATCATTTCTCAATAAACTGTACAAAAATAAAGGTACCAAACTGTACTTTTCCTTGTCGTAGCTGTGGTAAAATGGTGCATCATTGTGCCTTTAGTATGTAGGTTGCACCAGAAAATAAACATAGTGTACCCTTTAAAAATCACATTCAACATTTATATTGGACCTTCTGGAGCACAATAGTGCAGTAGGTAGTGCTCTCGCATCACAGCAGATGGACTCTTGTTCCGTTCCTTCCACTGTCCAAAAACATGCAGGCGAATTGGACATACTAAATTGGCCCTAGGTGTGTGTAAATGTGTCTCTCCATGTGTTTACTCTGCAATACACAACCAGTTTGGACTGCCAACCTGTCCAGGACATTTCCCTGCCTTCCACATAATGACCACCCCCGTGACTCAGTAGTAGCGTAGATAGTGAATGAATAAATGAATAATTGGACTTTAAGGACCACATCATATAAGACAAATGCAACACAAAGATGGACAGAATGATGTTGAAGGTACTCAGTAGTCATTAGTGTTTAGAGCTCTAAAAGCTAATTAAGGCTTCATCACCTTCGTTTTCACAAGTATAAAATTAGAATTGTTTTTACTAACCTGCCTTATCAAGACCTTATTTGATTAAGTTGAGGAATGTTTAATTGCTGCATCATAGTGAGTTATTATATCCCTCATTAAATACTTAAAATAAAAAAATGCTAGGTATTTTTGTGAAGGTATTATGTCTTAATACTTTCAGTTTTATTACAGTTACCATCACGAGACTCGTTATTTCACACATGAAGCATCAATTTTAATGGTATCAATAAACGCATCCTGGTCCTAAAAGTGAATAGAGTTTAGCTGTAAAATCTCTCCTAAACTGAGTAATTTGCACTGGTTTCCATCTCTTGAAATGATTTCCAAATCTGCAGAAAATTGGCTGCATTTAACCCTTATAACGTCTTCAGGTCTGTGGGACCTATTTTTAGTTTTTAGCTTAATAAAAATGATACAAATAATTATTTTTTCAAACTAAGATCTATTAGCCTTGGCTCATTTTCTGTGAGGAACATAAATCAGAAAACATTTTCAATGACTCCCCCCTTCGTATTACCCCCCCCCCCCACCTTCACATTTATATTACATACAGGGTCTTCGGGTCCACTGCACCCGGGGCTAGTGAAAGTGTGTAAATCATAGATCCTCAGAGAGAGGAGAGAGTAAAGCATGTGAATGGGCCCCTGGTGTGAGCATCCACACAGTGTGACTGCTTGCAGTTGTGAAAGGAAGACCCTACTATGGCCTTTGGTGATATTTTTTTTTGTTGATACAACGCCTTCATCATTTGGATATCACTGAGCCCAGACTGGAATAGTAGGAATCTGCAGAAGAGACATCTCTTTCTTTGGGAATTGGGAAAAAATGTTGTTGAGACTGCGAATTGAAAGACGACGACGTCTTCCGAGAACCCCAGTCTCTGCAGCCATTGTGAGGAGGATTCAGGAGGAAGATGATGGTGCCACATCCTACCAAAGTGTGTGTGGACCCAAGAAGGACAGAAAAACACAACATACATGCACCCAGTGCAAGAATTACATATGCAATACACACATAGTGAACCTTTGCCCCTCGTGTGGTATAGTCTGGTATGAAAATAGCCATGTTTAATGGGTATAATGTGTTGTTCAGACAGATGTTATGTGTAAACTGACCTGAGTGGGTTAAATTTCTAATGAATGCTCTATAGTTTTGGAAAAACTCGCTTCATTTGTTGATTATCTTCAACAGTTTAGGATGCATTTTCTTATTTTGTTACATTTTCTTACAAAAACAATAAACAAAAACGAGTGGCATTTCTATTCATAAATGTAATGTAACAAAGCTAAAGGAAACAAATTTACCATATGTGCTGTTTATATTACTTGCAATTGGCATGAAGTGAACATCTGGTGAGTATTCTAATGTTGAATTGAAAGCCTCAAAATTCAATGGGTTCACCAGATCCAGTAGGACTCCGTGTGTAACAAAAAAAAAAACGAAGACCCTATGAAGGTTAAAAGCTTCCCTTTATTCCCATTATTGAGTTGAAATAAATTATACATTAATAAATCCCCTGTGCAGAGAGAACGTTGTCCGTGGCTGCCTGCAGAATGACTCTAGCATGACAACAATACTTATATTATTCTTATCCACAGCTGAAGGGATTCTACAAGCTTGCTCTTATTTCTAAACTACAGCTTCATGCATGTGGTTTCACTCTATGCGCTCCAATCCGAATCAGCTTACTAAACCATCTTTAAGAACAATTATTTCTCTCTGTCGAGCTCTTTGTGAACTCCTGCTGCCTGATGTGATGCTGATGCCAGACACTTCTATCACTGTGGCTTGTCTTACTTCCCAGACGTGCCTGATTCATCTTGATGCTCTGTTTCTGCTTACAGCATCTGCTCATGTGACTCAATTTCTGTTGTTGTGCTAAGATTAGCACTTCATTGCAAACACAGAATGTTTAACTAACGTTGAACCTATGGTCGTCCTATGGTTAGGTTTATGGTTAGAATGTAAGTGGAATGTTCTCATACATTTTTCTAAATGTTTCGTATATTGGAAGGTGGGAGAAAACCCGGAGCAACCGGCGAAAACCAACACAGACATGGAAAGAACACACCAAACAGAGAGAGACCAGAGCAAGAATCGAACCCACAAACCCAGATCCCTGGAGCACGTGCACACACACGCAGACATACACACACTACCTGCAGTGCCACAGTGTCGCCCCAGCTGCTGTAATCAATAATACTTTAATTTGCATTCACAATGTGTTCACGCTAAATATTCTTTCTACACTCTTAGTAGAATTAGATTATCGAGTAAACAGCTGCTGTAATGTTTACAAAGGTTTATGGTTTAAATCTGAACCTGGTTCCCCTCAAGCTTTCTTTATGTAATGACAGAACAGAGAGGGTTTTTTTTTTTCTTTCCCACTGTCTGCTTACTAATTGTAAAACTAAATCTTAACCCGGATGAAGTTTATTGTTAAAAGTGCCATAAAAATTTAGTAATAGACCTCATTCTATTTTGTTCATCCTTTCCTTCGCTACAGTTAGAGAGATGATACGATTCTAGGCCTAGCAGTTAACCAGATTTGCAGAGACAGAGAGAGAAGGACGTCTTCCTTTCCACAAAATAAGAACACATTGATTTTTTTTTTTTTTTTGCAGACTCCATGGACTATATAGATTAGACGTTTGTTGTACAATAAAATACGGTAAGAAAGAAAGAAAGAAAGAAAAAAAGAATTGCATTATACTATTGTACATTTTACATTGTACGGACAACGTCCTCTCTGCACGGGGGATTTATTAATGTATATATCTCTGGACTTTAACTTATGTACATACAGTACTGTGCAAAAGTCTTAGTTGTGCATTATTCAAGTACAAAAACATTTTAGACAACAACATTTCCAAACAACAACAACAATTATTATTATTATTATTATTATTATTATTATTATTATTATTATGTTACAGAAAAGATGTTTGCGTGTCAGTAAAGAAATGAAACTATTAAATAAGAGATAAAAAAAAACATAATGAATAAAAAGTAAGTGTGACACTTATTCCCTCCATAAAAAGTATCTCAGATTCTCTAAGACACTCAGAAAAAACAATTCCCTAATAAAACTGTGTCATGCTAACCTGGGACTACTATTTAAAAAACAAAAAAAAACAAACTGTAGTTACACCTATTCGTGACTTTCTTGACTTTTTTACCGCTTACTGCTTATTGTGGGATTTTTCTTTTAAATAGTAAAACCCTATTTACAACATTTCTTTGCATGTGCCTAAGACTTTTACACACTACTGTATATATACTTTATTTTATTCTATATGTATATATATATTTTTATCTTATATTCTATAAATATAATTTAGGACTATTTAATTTTATTGTAATTTTACTGTGCCCTCTATTATTGTTTGTTTAATTACTACCTAGTTTATATTCCGTGGACGACAGTCAAACTGCATTTCACTGCAGGCTGTACCGTGTACGACTATATATGTGACAAATGAAACTTTGACTTTTGAATTTTGAATCATCTGTATATAAACTATACTCTTATATGCCGTTATACATTATATAACTAAGTAAGATACAAACATGAAAGTACAACTGCAACGACAACTGACCGCTTGCCCATGGTATAAATCTTACAAGCACTGACACTGGAGACTCCTTCTATAAAGAATTCATCAACACTGTGATATAATGTATTTTCACACGTTGTGCTTTCGCTTCAGTTTCAGATAAATTGCAGTGTCTCAGTACCAAGCAGGGCATTTCACACTGAAGCTGTAGATAAACATCTGCATTACTTGCTTGCCATGGCATTTATAAACAGAGCGATGCAATAGTAGTTGTCCCATGTAGTATAAATGGAATCATTTCTACATGGCTGCTGTTCTTCTTTATAACAAATGGTGGTTCTTATTTTTTTCCTCCCCTTCCATATAATAAATGCATCCTCGATGTTTGTTTAAATTGTGGATTTAACTCAGTAACATCGTGAGGAGAGCCCCAAGGCACCATAGCGTGCATTTAGGTTAAACTTATTCTCAGCAGAGCTTAAGTGCATAATATGTAGGGAAAGTTCAACTGATGTTTTCCTGGAGGAAAATGCAATAGCACAGCAGACTCATTCATATTCAGATGCTGTAAATGCACAGGATACAGACGGCTGGCTAAGCAGCACGAGTGAATGTGCTATTATTTATTTATTTTTCAACATCCGCTTTAGTAAAAAAAAAGGTGTGCATTTACCCATTGCTGTTTATATAATTCTAGCAGTGATAGTCAAATTTTGTATAAATGTAAGACATTTTGTTTGTGAGTAATAAAAATATAGTCCTGATGTTACACATCTTCATGCTATAGAGCCAGATGGGAAATACCAGATTGCCATCAGCCCCGTCTAGCCTTCCAGTCACTGTGAGTGGAGTTTCCGCCAACTACGACTGGTGAATAGAGATAATTGAATGAAACGCTACGAGAGCACTTTACTCTCGTTTAAAAAGATTGTCTCTGCTTCTATACCTGTTGGGCTTAGCTCTGTTAGGTGAAGCTGAAGAAAAGTGGGGCTTTGTATTTGAAAAACAAGACATCCATAGTGAACTGAGATGTCTAATATGAATGCCAGAGCATGAAAGAAATCCTCGAGTGAAAGTCAAATGATTTAAAGCATGGATTAGAAGTTCCCTGACACTAGGATGCCACATTCACTGGCTTGCTAATGACTTGGTTAGCCTTGAATTTCCCCACCAGGGTCCACTGGTGCTGAGTGCATGTGGAGCGAACCAGCAGGTTGGCATGAAGATGCAGAGAATGTGACTTGCTATGGAGTTGTCAGACATGGCAAAGTTGGCTAGAAACAGATCCTTATTCTGAAATGTCTATTAGAAAAACGGTCTTGCAGCAAGACTGTCAGTGGATCAAAGCTCAGAATCAGATTAATTAGCACAAGAAACATGACACGTGGTTGAGATGCATGCATGATAGACGCCTCTTATACTGATCTGCAACTCCAAAAAAAACCAAAAAACTTTTTGTCTTTTTTGTACAGTAAAATAATCGATTTTCAAAAAGTTGTCCATCATCTTTACAAATTCACCGAGTCGTTATTTACTTCTGGGTATTGGAATGGCTGCATGTGGGTAGATGTATCTCTGAAATACTGGAGTGATTTACAGGTACCTGTGGGTGTTAACAAGCAGGAGTGTTATATTGTTTAATCAAACTGATTACATAAGCTGTGATGCTTATTAGCTATGACTCGTCACACACAAACACTTTTAAACTAATCACTGAAGTTTATTTAATTATTTATTGCCTGGTTATTTGCACGGGTTTACTGTAAGTTCATATAAAGTTTATTAAAACTTAGCTACATGGTGCCTGGGAATTGCCCCCTATAGTAGGGATGAACTCAAAAGGGAAGAAATAGAAACGCAAAATACCACCCTCAATGAGTAACACAGAACAGGTGGACATAATCAGGTAGCAAGCCAATGACAGGATGAGGGTGGAAACAGGACTAAAACAGAAAGCACAATTTAAATTACCCTTGATGCTGTAGAACCTATGAGGTAATGGGTGAATTTTTGACATGTTTGTAAAAAATAGTGAGAAAAGCTGTCAAGGTTTTAGGTGGATGTTTTTAGCATGGCATTTGTAAAACTGGCTCTATAACCAACATTAACTAAGAAGGAAAAATCTTGGCAAGCTTAGGAAGTACATAAAAATAGTTTGTTATTGTCTTGGTAAAATGTATTTTGACTGCCATATATTTTTTATTAGGGCTGTCGAAGTTAAAGTGTTAATAACGCATTAACACGATCTCAAATTATCGCGATTAAAAAAAATAGTGCCGTTAACGCAAATTGTAATTTGGCCCTGCGATTCCCCCGTAGTTCATGTTGAAGCTTGTCATGCGCTGCTTCAGTAAGAGTAATCGCATACTTCCGTACTAAACAGTATGCGAGCGTGACTAGTGTGTCAGTACGGGAAAAGTTCCCGGATGACGTACTGTTTCAGGTTTGAGTGATAGTGACAGATCTGTTAAACGGGAAGTTTCATTTCAATAGTTTCATTTCTATTAAGAAGAGTATGATTGAGTTGGTTTTGTTCT
>JAOVVF010000002.1:19707439-19718533 GCA_028565595.1 Duopalatinus emarginatus
GTTCAGTACTGCCTAGTATGTGAGTGAATAAACTCCCTTACCATTTTCTCTTGTCCCAGCAGTTTTTAACAAGTACTCTTAGCATAACATGTGTTCGTCATTTTAATTGTAACATTTTACTTTAAAGCCTTATTCATTTACATAGATTTAAAAAAATGAAATTCGGAGATTAATCGCAATTTTTAATCGTTTGACAGCCCTTATATATTATGTTATGTTATGTTATATTATGTTATGTTATGTTATGTTATGTTATGTTATGTTATGTTATGTTATATTATATTATATTATATTATATTATATTATATTATACCATTTTAAATAATACAGCTGTGTAGTCTCCAATCCAAATGTACTTGAATGCCTTTTTTGGTGTCTTGCAGGTAAAAGAGTGACCCAATGAAGTGGAGTATAACCTTGTCAGTGTGCCAAAATAAAAGTCACCTTGGCTCGCTCTACCAAGAGCAGAAGGAGAGAAAAAGAGAGAGACAGAGGGAGAGATAGAGCAACGCCTCTGATTGTTTGTTCACAGCAGGGAGGCAGGCAGGTCAGTAAACAAAGCATGCTGCATTTCATCTTCTGCTATTTGTCAGCTCCTGCACTAGAACTGTGGCATATTGCATCTACATGGCTGCCTGCTGTCTAACCAGTTATTTCTTTGTGGAGTGTTAGTCCAATTGGGAGTTTTTTAAGCCAGTGGTTAGTTCCAATCTAGCTGTCCCTCTAGCACAAATTTTGGATACAAATAATAAACCCAAGCCAACTGGAAATAAAGACTGGAAATAAAGCATGCTCTTACTAAGGACACTAGTAGAGATAGATTGAGTGTTTTTGGGGCCGATATCGATCGCCGTTCACCTTTCGACGCAATCGGCTGATAGCCAATACTGGTTGAGGGCGTGACACTTTCACCTAGCACAATCAAGATATAAAACATGGTTTATACCAGTGTATTACCATTTATAGTAGAACTTGATTGGCTTTGACCACATTGGGGAAAAAGGGCCTTATTGTTTTGTTACATATAGTAAAAGATAACCAGATTGATGATGTTTTCAATCCACATATTTGAATACAATATGGGATTTCTTCAGCCATGCACAGAGCCATTTAGTCCAGGTCTCAGCATGTTCTTGTAGAGACAGTGTGATATAATTGCAGAGAAAATGAACGACTGCAGATGCCACTCATGGTGTTGCGTACAGGTTAGATGGGGAACTTCTGAAATGCAAACACTACGTGGCAAAGCCTGTAATTGGAACGAGCACACATGACAGGCAAAAGGAAACTGTGAAAGTATACAAGCTTGTAACCTAGTGAACGCGCTTTTGGTGTTGTGCAGTGTTCGCTAACTATTTTACAGGAAATAAGCTATGTGATTGCTGTATATCTATATAGCATGGGGGCTCATGCAGGGTTACAGCAATCCTTATGACACATTTGTTTTTACATTGGCTAGGTTAGGATTGGCTAGGTTAGAAAAAAATATTGACTGATCACAGATCCAGGATTTGGGTTGAAAATCGGCTGATACTGATACATAGCCAATCAATCCAGCCATTTCTAAATACTAGTTTTTGTATAGATGCTTATCCTAGTACACAGTGTACTTTCAAGACAAACCTCCCTCAAGGTTTCTGTAAACCTATGCTGACTCACACCAGGGTGCTGTGGGCTTGTGATGTCTTCCCCATAGATTACTGGCTCATTGAAAAAGCAGGTTAATTGTGTAGCATAGGAAAAGCTAATTCTGTGACCTCGAATCTCTCTCTCTCTCTCTCTCTCTCTCTCTCTCTCTCTCTCTCTATCAGATTACTCTTTACCATGTTGCTGTTGCATAAAATGAGTTGGATTGTATCCAAAATCCAAAGCAGTGGCTCACTTCATTTGGAATCACACGTTAAAATGCGCCCACCTGCTTCAGTATATATTATAACAATTTCAAGCTTATAAGGTCTTCTGCCAAATGCCACAAATGTAAATATTACTGAGGTCGATGCGGTGTTTGAATTTGCGGGGGGGTTGAATATATGGCATTATGAATGCTAATAAATAGATAATAAGTCAGGATAAGAATAATGAGATGATCATCAAGGTAGTGTTAATAGTGCTTCTGCTGTAAGTATAAAATCTTTTTTGGCCATACAACATGGAAACTACCAAAAACTGCCCTGAGAATCAGACAGGACATGGTTTGCACCATTCCACTGACAGTAGGCCAATCTTTAATGTCTCCAAGGCCTGTAACTCCAGGCGCTGCATGTACTCCCTCAACCAGGGGGCTGTTCATGCAACTCATTATTAGCCCCTCACTCTCGTCTATCTTGTTATGAGGACAGGGAGAACAAAACTGAAAGTGTAAGTACTCTTTAAATAGACAGTAGACATTAAGTAGACATAATCTCAACTTTTCATCAAATAAAACAAGTCACTCAGCTGCCAATTTTGCTTTATTTATAGCAGTGTCTATTATATAATCATTAGATGTCATTAGCCAGTGACCTGCTGCTACACTGGCATAACCACATGTGGCCACACTGACAGCCAGTCAGTGAGCCCTAAAGCTCTTATTACGCCTGGCTGTCCACCACTTGACACTTTTCTTAGTCATTTCTACTCTGCCATCTGGCATGCTTCACATCTTACCCCTGAGAGAGGATTAGTTACACTCTTCTATCCCAGACATGGCAACGGTTTTACTCTGGAACGAGAAAGGGAGGAATAGTGTAGTCAGAAATGATCAGAGAGACTGCTATTGGCTTCACCTAGCACAGACTGCGTGAAGTATCCTCAATTTATCTCGCATGCCAGTCGTACCCGTAAAAAAAAAACAAAAAAAAACTTGAGATAATATTGTAATATATATTAGTAAATGGTGTTTGAGACCAAGCCCAAAGCAGCTAGGTGAACTCCATGAATTCTGTGGAGCTTCTGGATTGCATAAGTACCAGAATGGGGCATTTTCTTCAAAAAAATAAGAAGCCTGTTTTTGCCACAATGGGGTGTTGAAGAAGATTCATCATGTGAGAACCAGAAAAGGGAGAGGTCTCATTCTAACTAAAAGAGGGGGACAGGTTACTTAAAGACACACCTGATAGAAAGAGGATAGACCCTTTTGTACACACTGGTACACTCTCCTCTCTGGGCTGGCCACAACCCCAACAGTGGTCTGGTGATGGATGCCACTGGGATGTGATTAAATATAAATGTGATTGGTAGACTATGAATAAATACCAAAAGTAAATTATTGCAATCATCATGAAGAGTCGGTTTATACTGAGAAAATGACTGCCAGGAAACCAAACACAGCATATATAATTTTCTATACAACAAAACCAAAAATTGCTGGAGTGAGCACAAAGAAAAGTAGAACGTCAGAAAAAATGAAAAACAAATTGATGGATAAAATTATTCCAGACAGTTTGCACAATGCACAAACAAATACCCATCTCTGAAATAGTAGTCATTTTGTACAGCTTCACCAAAGTATTAGAATAAAGACTTTGCTCCATTGTGTTATTTTGGAATGTTGTTCTCTTGAATAAAGCCTCATATTTGATGCAGGAACATTGATGGCAGAAAAAAAAAAACTTCTGTTGGCAAACAAAGATTAAGGAGAGACTTAAATGACCGGTAGACTGTTGCTCCTGAAGTTGGACAACCTATTGCTACCACTGGGTTTGTACACTGTCCCACGAATTTGCCCCTGAACATGGGTATGACTCAGATGTTGACATGGCCACAAGCAATCAGATGATTCACCAATATGCAGGCAGGACCGAAACCTAGTAGACACATACAGAGTACTGGGTAACATTTAAGACCAGTTAGGGCAGTTAAGGTTTAGGTCTTGATGGAAGAGGCAGGTTTAGCAGTGATACAGGGGATGAGTGAGATATTTAATGGAAAGGAGTCAAATAAAAGTTTTGACTTTTGTTACATTGTACAAAAAGGTATTGTTTTTGCCACTAATCAGCATAAAGCCTCTTTCGTCTCATGGCATGTTGTAACTGGAAATGAGCTGCCTCCCATAATTTCTGCCTGCTGTGTATCCAGTTGCCCACTGAAGGCCAACCTGGCCAAGGAGAAAATAGGACCTGGTAGTATAATACACTTTGAAAGTAGGTTGCCCCTTTCAAGCTTGGCTGGTGAGTGTGAAATTAAAAAGGGCCCAGCAGGTCCAGAGGAGATTTGAGTAATTCGGTTTGCATATGCCAAGGTTTAGTAGTCAGTTACCCTGAGAAATGGGCATTGCACTCCCTTAAACCAACATTTCCACTCCTCCAGGGCCAGGAATTGTGATTGTTATAATGTCTCTCAGTAGTACCTATGTTCCATAGTAAGTAAAATAAACAGGAATTGGCTGTTTGGCTAGTCAACCGCAGTATGTGACAGAACAACTCCAATGGTAAGTGTCTACCCAAAGGCATGACAGAAAGAAAGAGAGGTCAGAATATCTGGTAATGAGAGTACAAATGCTGTGATGCTGTGCCATCCAATTTGAGAGTTTTTTAGGCTAACCTTTTGGGAGGGTGATTGGGGTGGTGACAGAGTTAAATCGCCAGGAATAGGTTCAGTATCTCAAGATGGGGCAAATACGTCCCTGAGTCACCTTCTTTTCTAACCCACCTGCATAATATTTGTCTCGAAATGCCCCTAGAGAACAGAAGATGAACTGGCACTTTCTTGATGTTTAGAGAAGGTGAATGTGGAGCTGATAGGCCTTTTGGGTAGTGAGGTTTTATGGAGCCCTCGAGTCAGTCCAGGACAACCAGACAAACACTACTAATGTTCTATTACTAAAGCAATGGTGGTGTTGAATGTTTAGTCTAATCTATGCAAATCCTATGCTTTCTCTCGTCTACTTGTCTGACACCAAGGCGCCACTCTAAATGTTCGCAAAAAGCCACTGATAATTGGTAATGTAATTAAGATTAAGGTGTTGTCTGGCTTACTGAAGTCAACCAGATCTCACTAAGAGCTGATATACAGATATAAGCTCTACTTACTGTGTTTCATCGAGGCGTCTACTCTACTGTAAGCAGTTGTACGCTTGAGTTTGTTCCTTCCTGCAGCCAGGTGCAGCAGCTTATTATATAATCTGTGGCTCCTTGCCTCAGTGACAGCAGTTGTTTGCCTGCATGTTTCCCTAAGGAGCCATGATCGAAGACCTTGAGAAACAACTGCTCAGACTGCTGCAAGGATAATTTTAGGGCAGATTGTCGGTCATGTGGAACATGCCCATGCCAAATGTGAGTGCTCTTTTGCTAGGGAGGTCCTTGTCCTGATCAGTCAGGTAGGTCAGAGTTAAAATGTTGAATTGCGACCACAGGATATAGTGCTGGATTCACTATTTTCTGTTACAGCCGAGGCAGGGTTGAGGGATTGGAGGTGGAATAATAGCATTAAGCATCAAGTTGATTAGTAACTAGAACAGTAAAAGAATTCTGGAGATGAGATGTCGGGTGGCTTGTGGCACTTTGATGCATTGGCATGAGGAAATGATGTGTGTTTTTCATCTAATGAGTAACACAGAGTTTTATTGAAGTTGTCAGGTATGGCTGATGCAATGAAGGACTCATCAAAAAAAAAAAAAAGGCAAATCTAAAGCTCTGTTTCATCAGTTTGACTTAATCAGTAACACTTTGTTTGAAGGGAACTTGTATTGTACATTCATAACACACCCATAACCCTCAAATACATATTTTATAAAGCAATACTAGAGATCTTATGGACTTGTATTAAGACTCTTGGGATGGGATAACGTTTTTATGAAGTATATTACTTTGACTTTTAACAAAAGAGAAAAAAAAGTGACACCTCTGTTATCTTCTATGGGTTCATTAATAGCACATTCATGATGCTTTGAGACATAAAGCATCCACCGCTCATCTGTCCTTTTGGGAGGTAGATTTGATGTATCTGCTTCCTGTAGGAAATTGATTTGAATGCACTTCTGCATGTCTAGGTGATTTAACTTAAAAATAAAACGCTTTATTCCAATGCAGCTTTGGTTATTTATGAGGCACAAATGCCAACCAAGTGAATAAATGTAATGACCTCTATGAAACAAGTTAGCTCCTTTAATCATGTACATTATATACACTATAAACAATCATTCCCTCACTAGCTTTTCTTGCTTCTCTTTGCGAAGTCAGTAAAACAAAACTTAACTAAAAAATACCTTGTCATGTTATAGAGAAGCTGCAAAGCTTATTGTCATGCAATTCAGCAGCACTTTTCGACCCATCAGAATCAAACATTTATCAGTGTTGTGATATCCATTTATTGAATATATGATGAGTTTATTTCTGAAGTACTAAAAAAATACCTGTCATGGAACAAACTGTTATATTGTACATACTTCCCAGAAGTGCTACTTGAATTGCAAAACTATTTATTACACATTTCCAGAAATTTTACCCCTGTTGAAAATCTAGTGCTGAGTTTCAAACACTAATTTGGGTCTTCAATTGTACAGTGAATTGTTTAATATAATTTGAAGAACCCATGATTCTGGCATTGCGTGGCATTGCGTGGATTGTCTTATTAAAAAGCTTGAGCAAACAAATATGCTTTCAATCTAGACTCAACCATGAACTCCAAGTGGACTATGCACACAGCTTTGTAAGCAAAAACTTTCTGCTGTAGCCTTTATTATTCAAGGTACCAACAAAGAGCCTCCAGGCTCACTGTTTCTGTCAGCATTTCATAGCTTACCAAATAGTTTACAAAGCATCTGCTTGAGACTAGAGGAGTGCGATTGGAACGGGATGCCAGAGCACACAAGTATATTAGCTCAGGTGACTTACTTTTATGCTTTATGCAAGTATGAGTGTGTGCTATGTTACAGAGCACACAAGACAATCTAAGAGCATGTTGACAGTGCATTTTTTTTTTTAGGGGATAGTAAAAGGGTTAGGCCATGCCCAAGTAATCTTGTCATGCAGGCTGAATTTGGCCTGTGGGCCCTATTTGCCTACCATAGTCTACATTGGTCATTCCATGCTTTTCACCCATAATTTTATATTTCAGATAAAATTCCTGCCTGATGCCAATCTTTTGTGACTTAAAAGGAACTCTCAACAATAAACCAACTCTATTTTTGGATAGTCTTAGGTAGTTAATTGAATTGAACTTTTTTGTGCCTGAAAAGATTTGTCTAATTTTTGTCTTTCTAAGTGCCTTGGGTGGTATATATGAATGCACTAAGGGCTTTATTATTGAAGTGTTCCTGTATGTTTTTGCATAAAATGTGTGAATTGCATAAAAATTCCTGTTTAATGGAACATACCAAAAAAAGTAAATAGAGTGGCTTAGTAAGTTGCCAGGCCACCAATTTACTGCATCTTAGTATTAATTCTGCAAGGAGCATTTTCCAAAAGATATTCCTTCATTTAATGTTTTCGGGTTGAGATCTGGTGAATGCAAATCATTACATCATTTTCATACTTATCAAACCATTCACTGACCCCTCATGCCTTATGGATGGGGCTGGAGTCATCCTGGCAGAGACAACGACCATCAGGGTAGAAATGTTTCATTATAGGATACAAGTGATCAGTCAGAGGAATGCTGTACTGACTTGAGGTGATGCTTCATTCTAAAGGGGACAAGTAGACACACATTATTTGCCACTCTTCTGTACATGACGTTTGTTATTACATTTGAAACTGTAGACATAGGCCAATGAATGTGCTAGTTTGTCTCTACCTAGGAACCAGGGGTTATAAACTCTCATATTCTATTCCAAATGTTGTATAAACTCCACTATATAAAATCATCAAATTTCTTTCGTGATTAAATAATTTGTCATAAGGGCTACTTTTATCTGACATTCATTGTTCAGTCTTATAGAAATAGGATGAAGAACATTTATTTAAACAATTGTCATATATGTGCATCAGAAATGTCAACATTGCTACATCAATTTCAGCAGTTTTGGTTGTAATAAACCAAGCCATAGTGGAATGCTGGGTGAAATTCACGTTCTCCTCATGTCTGTACTTTGATGTATGAGAATTTGAAATAAGACTGGACAGACTCCAACAACCTTCACAACTCAGTAGTAGGATAATCAGCTTCGATAATAAAAGAATGAATGAATGAATCTAACTGCCACATCTGCTTCACTTTCTGCCCCTTCTTACCCACAAAACTCATTGTACGAGTCCACTTTCTAGCTCTATTACACATCTGAGCTCAGTCGCACACACACACACACACACACACACACACACACACACAGAGAGAGAGAGAGACAGTGGTAAAGTCTCATTTTGGATTTTGTCAATAGTCTCAGACTTACCAAGCCTTTTGTTGCGTGTTGCCTTTCCTGGTTTTGATTCATTGCTCTGTTTATTTATTTATTTATTTATTTTTGGGATAATGCCCAATGTTTGCTGTTTGCTGAATGGCTGGAATTTTGCCTCTTTTTCCACTCTGGTTTTGGACTGCTGCTTTGAAAATAGTACTTGTGGTTTTTTTAAATAAACTGTGTATCTGCATTTGTATCCTGACTCCTATTCTAATACTGACAACTAAGAGTATATAGAAGTGTAGTAATATACACTCAGATGCATGCATATCTAGATTTACCTTGAAATTAACAAATTCAAAAGTTATAGTATGTTCTGCTTTGGTATGTTCTGGAATAAAACACAACAAGGCATTGAGGTCATGTGATAGGGTTCCACATGCTACTGGAAGTTCAGGACACGTGACCTCCGCATTTAACCCATCCTTGCAGTGAAACACATACACACCAGTGAACACTAGGGAGCAGTGAACACACTTGCCCGGAGCAGGGGGCAGCCCCAGCACCTGGGGAACAGTTGGGGGAATTAGGTGCTTTGCTCAAGGGCACCTTAGACATGTCTTGCTCTGTTTGGGGATTGAACCCGGAACCTTCCAATGACAAGACCGGTTCCCTAAGCCATGACTGCCCCTTAACCTTGCTTAAAGTTAACAAGAGAAAACAAAACAAAGAAGAACAGAAACGATTTTACAAAGAAACTGTTAAGTTAAAGGGCACTCCAGTTATGTCTTGTCACTTGTAGGGATTAACCTGGTAATCTGTCACATGGGTAAATCCTTAACCACAAGCTGACTGATTGTGTCGTTAGGTGTGATTGAGATGTTCAATATCATTTCAAATGTATCATGTCGGTAGTCAAGATCAACGATGCTGATGGGGCAGCTGTAGGCTTGTGGTCAAGGAACCCGCCTTCGAACCAGAAAAATAACCAAACCACCTCAAACCAAACCAGGTTTGAGCATCTGACACCTGCATCTGACAAGACTCGACTGAAGTGCCCTTGAGCAAGGTACTTAACCCCAGCTGCTCCCTGGGCACTAAAGGTCATGGGCTACCCACTGCCCCCAGTGTTCACTTAGGTATATGTGTGTGGTTCACTTCACAGATGGGATAAATGTAGAGGTAAATTCCACTACACAGTGGTCAGAAGAGTAACTTACTTTCACTTAATTACAAGCCTATGAATTAACTTAAACTGGAACTTTGTGCTAACATTGGAGACTCCTTTTATAGATATTCAATAAACATCACGCCATAATGAATACACATTTTGTAAACAACACATTATTAACAATTTAACAGTTGTTTTGGATTGTGTGATGCCTGAACTGTGCAAATCCAACAATGAACATGTTAATATGAACCTGTGATTTGCCTTGCAGCCAGAACGACAGACTGAGCACCTGTAATAGAAAAGTAATCAACATACTCAATCAAGTTTGAGAATTCAATGAAAGCACTGTAATAAAAACAAATTAGCTTTGAACACTGTTCTATTCAGTTCGCAATACCCAGACAATACCAACAAGCCCAGTACCACTACACAAATCCTTCTTTGTGTATTATATGTCCCCGATGATCAGTTAAGTCCATTTGAACACTGACTGCCCACTTAATTGTACTGCAGAAGACGAAACCCACACAACAATTACTGGATGTGTAGAGGAAAGAGTATCAGGGGACCCGATCCCATTGCCGCTCAGGTTTGTTGAAGCTGATGATAGATGGGCTGTGGTGAACTGCTCTATTCCAACTCTATCACCGTGTGTGTTATCCTGATGGATGAGTAAGCATTTCAATCTGAAAAGCTCTAGTGCAGTTGAAACCTTTCCTGCCATCATCCAGACCGCATTATAAAATAAACCTACCCTCAGGAACAGGCAGAACCGGACAACTGATAGCAAAAAAAAAAACATTACGCAGAGCTGCCGGACAAGCGATCATATATACGTCTTTATATGTAAATAAATTTAAATGTATACATTAATTTTTAACACAACACACATACCATGAGCAGCATATGATCTTAGATTTTTATGTGGTAGTAATGACAATGCCTCAAAATTAAATCTATATGCCATAGTCTACCATTTAGTGTTTTTTGCATAGCTCTGTAATAGAGTCATGTACTCAAAATCTCGAACCCAAAAACAGCACAAAAGTCTGGAAACAACTACTAGAGGTATTTTCTTTTTCAGAGTCAAAAATATTTGTTATGGACATCTCTCTCAATTTTACTCCCCTTTTCCCTTATCCCATCTCTGTGATGTATGTCATAAGACAAATGGTTCTCTCCATCATATACTCACTGTCAGGGCAGGACTGGGACAGTTGTCAATCATGCTAGGAATCAGGCCACACACATACTCATGGCTACTCTATCTGTATCTGCATGAATAGATGTTTACTCTGGGCTTTTATATGGATGTTTAAGGTAATACCAAATACTCTCCATATCTAAACACTAATGACTTAACAGCTCACTCACCTAAACTCTTCCTAACTGATTGAAATTTTGTACACTTGCTTCACATAATGTGTAAATAATGCTTTGTTCATACACTACTTATATTTTTATTAGGGCTGTCGAAGTTAACGCGATAATAATGCATTAACGCAATCTTAAATTTTTGCGGAAAAAAAATAAAATAGTGCCGTTAACGCAAATTCTAATTTGGCCCTGCAATTCACCCATAGTTCATGTTGAGGCTTGTCGCACGCTGCTTCAGTAAGAGTAAGGCTCGTACACGAAAAGTTCCCGGATGACGTACTGTTTC
>JAOVVF010000002.1:19724831-19738080 GCA_028565595.1 Duopalatinus emarginatus
GGTGTGTGCGTGTGTTTCACTGCACGGATGGGTTAAATGCGGAGGTCACATTCCTCTGTGTGCAAGCACAGTAGGCACATAGTTCACTTTCATCGTAGTTCATAGATGTAACAGTAGCTGAGCTTATATATTGGGAAGGTTTTTAATATTTAAGTGTGTTTCTAATATTTAATCAGAATGAAAACGTTACAGCTGATGTCATTACCTGTTTAATGCAAAATGTAACATTAATAAATTAAAGATGTTTAAATTTAATGCATTTGTTTCTTTTCTAATGAGAAATGCTGTGTTGTCTATTTCTGGTCCATTATGTAATTATAAACTTTAAATAATAATCATTATATTAAAGTAAAATTGAGCTCTTGTATCAGTATCTGTATTATCAGTTGTATATCCATCATCGGACCAGAACTGAAACATGGATCTGGCCATTACTACATATAATGAGACAAATTTTTTTTTATTATTACTTAAATGTACTTAAGTGGTCAGCAGCAGGAAAACGGAAGCTGCACTGGATGGTGCAGTCACAGCATTTATTTATTCATTCTTAGTAACTGCCTGGTCAGGGTCATGGTGTTTATGGTTAAATAAATGATGTTTTTTTTTATATTTTTGTAAATAGACTCAACTCAATTTATTCAAAAATACTGTAGACTGGTTCAAAACAAAAATAACTGTGCACATTGTGTAGTTGACGGTGGGTATAAACTTGAGTGATGTAGCTGAAATTGAACTGTCAGAGACGGAACTGACAGACCATGTTGTCTATACAGATACAGATAGAGATGTGGGCATTTGGGGCACTAAACAGATATAGATAGTAGTGTTATGTTACACCTGATGTGGATATACAGGTGATATATTCATAGCTATATTGTTTTGTACATGGTATAAAATTGTTATTTTCGTTGCTACCTAAAGAAAATAGACTATACTATACTATACTATACTATACTATACTATACTATACTGGATATTATACTACAGCTCTTCTAGCACACTAGTGTGGAATACAAATGCTGAAGAATGACCCACTGTAAAGACTCAGCAAGTGCTACAGCCCTCCAGAGATATTACGCCCTATAGAGCAAATCCTTACAACCTCCCTGTTGTGTTTCACCTTGAAGTTGCCAAAGGGAGCTCAGCATCATTGTCATTTAAAATATCATCCCTGGGAATTTGTGGTAAATCCAACAAACATTGAACATGTCAGTTTTATTGATCTGGACCTCTAAAGAAGAGATGTCCCCAAGGTATAATCATTTGGGGTGATAAGTCGGTGCAGGTCACTTCCATCTGTGATCTGAGATTTGGATTTTCATCATTGTTTTGGACACTAATGCTGGCTGATCATGTTTCACTCTCGCTCAGCTTTTACGAGACAAGGATGTGTCTGCGAAGCATCTGGGTGCTCAGCACAATCTTTGATGGAACCTGTTAACACACTGTCCCTGTAAGCTCCAGACAAGCTTGCTCAGCAGACATCAGAGCAGGATTGAGCGAGAAAAAAAAGACAGATTGATCAGACGTGCATGTCTGAAGTGGTGCCGCACATTATGATGGAATATCAATGTGAAATTAACATTTCATTCAAAAAACTAAATCTATTGACTCAGACCTGGGAACACCTGGGAGTTGCAGGATTGAAAAGCTGCTACGAAATGGTAAAAATAGTGAACCGTATAGTTGTGCCAATCGGGGTGGGGGAGGTTGGTGGGGGGTTGTGGGGCCAGCCATTGGCTTGTGCTTAAAGAACCAGCTTTGTGATTGTAAAGTCTTGGGTTTGATTAATACACCAACAAGATGCGACTGAAGTGCCCTTGAGCAAATCACTCAACCCCCTACTGCTTCCTGGGTGCAGTGGATTGGACCAAATGTGTTCACTACCGCCTAGTGTGTGGGTTCACTAGTGTGTGTGTGTGTGTGTGTTTCATGGAGGGGTAAAATGCGAAGGTCAAATTCCACAGTGGTCAATGAATCATTCCACTTTACTCTACCTCACTGGCGTACTGGAATTTGTGAGTGTGTGTGTGTGTGTTTATATATATTTTATAATGATTGCAGACCTTTTCTTTTTAAATCTACACATTTGGTGCATTTAGGAATCCTCTCAGATTCCTCTCTGTAAGATAACTGCTGACATGCGCTATTTTTGAGCCTCTCCAGAAATGTATCTGGGTTCATGCCCGGCTCTGACTGGGTCAATCAAGGACATTCACAGATTTTTTCTCAAGGCATCCCTGCATCTATGTGACTTAAATAATTGCTGTGTTTGAAGAGGAACATTTACAGGAGTTTGATCTCAGTTTCATCACCCCATCGAATCATGTTTCTAACAGGCTGAAAGCGTTTTAGGTGCCTTTTGGCAAACTCCAAGCAATCCTTCGCATGCCTTTGACTGACTCTGTTACAAAAGCCTGATTCGTCGAGTGCTGCAGAAATGATTGTCCTTCTGGGAGGATCTCTCATCTACACACCATATTACACACCTTATCCTGCTGACTCATGATTCAATTTCTGGGGTAGTGGTGGCTCAGTGGCTACTCCTGGATAACTGATCAGGTGTTTAAGCTGCAGCCTTGGGCCCTTGTGCTGTAATATACAAAGGTGAGTCAAATATTATCCGCACTGCAGTTCCGGACTGTTGTATCAACGCTTTTTGTACTGGGTCACTGTCTCCCCAGTCACGGTTGTTGAGGTTTGAATGTATCACGTCAGTTCATTTGTGACTGCAGAGCAAGAAAAAATGGTTGCCACATTTGTGATTTGCACAAAAAAAGAGCAATGTGTAGTGAAAAAGGTTGGACAATCAACAGTGCTCGTTATAGTGAAAATTCAACAAAACGCAGAGGACTGCTATTCAAGGGTGTTGTGTTGTTGCATACATACCTGCACACTACTGCCCATGCTGTCCAAGAACTTTGTTTTGATGTATTAAAGCATCTTTCCTACAGTGTGGATAATTTTCAACTCAAACTCGTATATGTGACAAATAAAAGGCTCACGTCTGATGTTCCATCCATCGCCTGTGTGATTGGGAATGTTTGTCCAGAGTCTCAATGGTTCTGAGGTTGAAAATTAAAATTGATGAAAGCCAGTTGGGATAATATATAATAAAAATATGGGCAATATATTGAACATACTCAGTGTTCTGCAGGGCATGTAGTAAATGGCTATAGTGTGAACATTAAGTACAAATTGCAGTTGGATTTTTATAAGCCATTTGGCATGTTGCTTTTCTAATGCTTTTCTATGGCTTTCACAGACACCAAAAGAAAAAAAAAAACATATGTCACAGTCACTTGCCTGCCCATCCAGACCACTCTCCTGAGTGTGTGTCTTATATAGGTGAGACATGTTTATCTGGAGGGCAGGAAAAGAGCTTGGAGAGAGCGGAAAACAGTAAAGCCACGTGAGTTTGAGTTTGTGTTGAGTTCAGAAAAGGTAATAGACAGATTCATTGTCTGGCAGTAGTTTGGATAAGGGAGCTGTTGAAGAAACAAGGGTTATCCTTTAAAGAATACAGAAAGAGCATTGCCACAAAAGGTAGCACACACTTTGCTATTTTTATGGAACATTTTTTAAATGACCTAGTGTCAAAAGCATCATGCACAAAAAGTGTACTTAGATTTTTGTTTGTTTGTTTTGAAGTATCTTTCTCAGGGTTCTGTTTCTGTTAAGGCTCCGTTCAGCCTTAGCTCTATAGAAATAGCCCACAGTATATAGGCCTACATCATGCCATTATTTATCTCCATTGAAAAGCTGTTAAAAGCTTATAAACTGCCTGGTTCAAATAAACACTGTTCAGCTAAAATTGAACATGGTTTTGATTTTCCCCTTCTAAGGGTTAAATATCGCACAGTGTGTTGGATAAAAGCCAATGTGATGTCAATGCCTCTAAATTTGTCCTTCCCCAGTTGACATATACGCACATGCTGTGTACATTTGGCAGTCTACTTCATACTGCTAATTGTTCAATTTTCCCATGTACCACATTAAATTACCAGGGATAGATTAATCAGACAGTCGGGCAGGAACCTACACAGAGACCGCCTGTCTACCCAAACTGTCTATTCTACTTCTGACACTTCTCTTTCTGGGCACCTAGTGGTTTGGGAACTGGTCTTATGACCGCAAGGTCATGGGTTTGATCCCTGCCCAGGGCAAGACATGATGGGTTGTCGTGTCACTCTGTAACTCTTCCAGCTGTGGTTTGGGGCTGCCCCCCGCTCCGGGCAAGTGTGTACCCTGCCCCCTTCCAGTGTTCACTGGTGTGTGTTTCACTGCACGGATGGGTTAAATGCGAAGGTCACATTCCTCTTGGTTATGCTAGTTACTTGGAGCTTGCTCGTAGCTAATGTTACCTAAACGAGCCATTTGGTCTTGACAACACAAAGTAAATAAATGAAGCTAATAATGAAACTTTCATGACTTCAATCACAGTCAAAGAGTTGGGGTTGTGGGGGTTGTCATGGCAGTAAAGTTCTTCAGTGTCAACTGCTGAGCTGTTCAGAACTGTTCAAGTTCCAGTTAAACAGAAATGTAGAAAATGTAAATTTTGCTAGTTTAAATATTAATAAGACAAGAATATTATTAGTTTACCACCCTGATCTTCGTATGCAGGATTGGCATTTAAAGGAGGAGACAACAGTGTTTGAAATTCGTAGTATGTCATTTCAATCCACCCAACTCTCCTTATTTAAGTCGGCCAAGGTCAATGCAATTTTCCATTCTGCATCACCTTTAACAAGCTCTGACTCATTGACCACTAGCGACACCTGTCAACATGTCAAGTCTTCTTCATCCCATTTTAGTTAGACTTTGGTTTTAATTTGACCCATAGAGCTCTCCTTTATTTATCTGCTTATCTAGCTCCAGTTAAAAAGTTTCAGGAACTGACAGACCGCTCATTACTGGCTACAAATTCAGATACAGAAATTCACACACTAATAACATGTGACTTCACATATATTTTCTTGTTTTTTTTATGTATGGTGTGAGAGAAATAATGGTCTAATCATTAAAGTTAAAATCTATGATTGGACACAGAACCAATAGACCTGGTCTGTAATCTGCGTTCTTTCTTTGCTACTTTTGTATATAGTCTTCATTTTTATTATACTGTCCTCTGTATTATATAAGAGAAAAGAAACGCTCTTATATATCTGTGCTGTTTTACTCATGGGTTCAGCAAGGTGTTCTTCCTGATTATTCGAATTATATACTGAATATACCTGCGCTAGTTTCTAATAAATTGATGGAAAGCCAATGTTGCTGCATTGGGGTCACTTGGATTGCATTCTGTCTTAATGTTATGAACCCAAACAGCGAGCAGTCAAGTGCAGGGTGTTTATTACTAGCAGTGCAAAAGACAGGTACACAGTTCAAAAGAGTTCAAAAAGTCAAGGTGGAGGGCGGGAACACTCCACGCTCCGGCGAGGGGAACTCTGAAACATAAAACAAAGGAGACTAATCACTGAGCGAATACTACAGCTACAAAACCAAACCAAACCAGGAGTACTTGGCTTTTAGGCAGATCAAGAGCAGCCGTGGCAATGACTGCCATGACACAAGTAGCCAGCTTGTTGATCCACCCTGAGGAGTTGAAATGAGCCCTTTTTATACTCCTCAGGGCGGCTAGATGAGCAATCAAACATGGCCGCCGGCAGGTGCGCCCGATTTGCAGTGCCTCGTGGGAGATGCAGTTCGGTCCCTGAGTTCTCCCACAGGGCGAATTTGGCGACCTCTGGAGGCCATAGACGTAACACTTAACTGCAGAAGTTTGTAGAGTAGCTAGAAATTGTACTCAAGTAAGAGTATCGTTACTGTAGAATAATATGACTCAAGTAAAATTAAAAAGTAGTCACCCAATTAATTACTTGAGTAAGTGGAAAAAAACAACAACTACCCAAGTAGTGAGTAACTTATAAGTAACCACTTTGTTTAATAATCAGGAAGTCACATAATACACCTGAATGCACAAAAATATAAAACAGCATTGAAAACAGAGAATGAACCAGAAGTGGAGAATATCTCTTAAACAACTAAAACTATAATAAATTAAATCTTAACAAAGTAACATGAATTAAATTCTCTTTGGGTTTGTTGCAAAATGCACTCCGTTGTCTCAGCCATTGTATTGTGCTCTTTTCCGCCCGTGTTTTCCACTAGGATTTTGTGTGCGGTTATGTGATGGCTTGGCTCTGTTGGATTGGTGAAATGGAGTCAACCATCACTAGCGGCTACATTTGATTGGTGAGCCGCATTCATGTGACAGAGCCTCTGTCAGAGGTCTGCTGCATTAAAACATCTCTTATCCAAAAAGTTACTCAAGTAAATTTAATGGAGTAAATGTAGTGCGTTACTGCCTAACTCTGCTTACCTGTATATAGCATAGGAAAACAGCTCTTGCCCATTAAGTGAAAGATAATATAAAAGTAATTTTTATAAAACTTTCTTACTTGCACAGAACCATCGTTTCTAGTCTTGCACCTTCTGTCTGCACACTTGTCCAAACTCACCTACAATTTAATCTCCAGAGCTAAAAACTCAGATAGCCATTGTGCAATGCCAAGAAATCAATCCATGAGATAATTACAATTCATCAAGACTACGTTGGCAATCAGAGCCTCACAAGCTGCACCTGCTCACTGCACATCCGCAGCAAGGCATGGAGAACTTATTCTTGGAGGTTCACAGAGAAGCTTCTTCTCTTTCATAAAAAGGCCTCTCTTTCACTTCATGTCTAGAATCAGTTTATTGTTTTTTTTTCTCTCTTAAGCAATTGCAATCCATATCCGTTTGATATTTGTAGTCTAGGAAGTGTGTCACGTATTAAATGTGTCAAGACATTTGCCGTTTTTACTGCCTTTATCTGTACGATGCAATAAGAATAAAAAAGAATACACAGGAGTGATTTAGGAAATCACTAAGAAAGATTATAAAGATTTCAATACTAATATGGTTTGAGTAATAAAATGAAGCATTTATTTATTTATATACGTCTACGCCGCACAAATAGAAGTCTTCCAGAGACGCTGCAGGAGCAGGAGATGAACTGTACAGCTTGAAATTCTGTAATACTCCCTGTTCTGGTGCGAGTTCAGCAGGAGAGCATTAGACTGCGGAATAGCAGGGGCTTAGAAAATAAAGCGCTCAACGTTCCCATCAATATTCTGTCCTCTCTCATCCCCCATGCTGGAATGAGCTTATTCACTGCGCATTTATTTCATTTTTCAAGCTTTAAATGGTTTACACAGAGTGTGTGTATGCATGTTAGGAGGATGCTAATAGACATAAAACTATTGTGTGGTTGTCTTGAGAGAAAGTATACGTCTTAAATGTCAGAGAAAACGTTACAAAAGCACAAAGCCTACGTGCACTTTCGGTGATTGTGTATTTGTTGCCTGAGCACACAGTAATCCAGAAGCTAGGCAATTTTCTCTGCTATGTTAATAGCTAACAGGATTAGTTGAAGATGTAAAATTTAGACTGAATATATAATATCTTTGGCATATTCATTGATCGACATATATATTGATTGATTCATTCATCTTCAGTAACTGTTAAACTCTGGGGATTGTAGACCTATGAGGTGGTAAAGCAGGCCTGGGTTAAAAATATACAATCCAATATAATCCAAATTAGGTGGCATTAAAAGTCAAAGTCTAATTTATTGTCAATATTGCAATATGTACAGGACTGAATTTTAAACAATAATAAGCCATAATCATACATGAGAGGATCTGATATTAGGAAATCTTTAGAAACAGAAAGACGATGAATGGATTCAATAGACAACCCAATCAGAACTTAACACAAAATAGGTGAACACCATAAGGTAAAAAACGAAAACAAAACAATACAAAAAAAAACAAAAAAACAACAAGCATATTTTCTCACGCATCGATTCAGAGGAAAGAATTTGTAGTCGTGCATTCACAACAAAGTGGAAGTGAAATAGTTGACCGTCTGTGTTTGCACACAGGAATTTGACCTCAGCACATCACTTACTCATGCAGTGTAACACACCTAGTAAAGGCACATGCTAGGGGCACTGAACACACTTGCCTGGAGTCGGTGGCAGCCACTAATAGTGTTCAGGGAGTAATAGGGGGGTTAGGTGCCTTGCTCAAAGGCACTGATTTGTCATGTTTTGTCAGCTTAGACCAGCAACCTTCTGGTCAAAAGACCGATTCTGTAACCTCGAACCATGAATGCTGTAACCTCAAACTATGAATGATGCATGTATGAATTTAGATGATTTCTGTTAGACAGTTGGGTGTCTCTGGATGCAATTTTGCAAGTACAACCTGATCATCACATCCATACGTGGTTCTTCCCAAACTGTTGTCCCACAAATTATACAGAATGTCTGTGCATGTTGCAGTATCATGATTTCCTGTACACAAAGTAAGCACCTTAGAAAACTGAATTGTTACATCTAATAGTTTGCTTGCAGGTTTAATAACTTTGCGAAAAAGGAGCAAATAAACTCCATTGCAGTGTAATAAAGAACAACAGTGAGCTAACATCACTTTCTTTTTATCCTTCAGTGAAAGCATAGGATATTACCTGATATTGCATACCAACAATTCAACAAATCATAAATGTACTAAGAATTTGCTGATGGTAAGGATTCTGGTTAGGGGCTGTACCAAAGATTGCATTACTTTTCATACAGCGTTAATACTTCTGACAGATATTGGACATGCAGTAATGATGTCAGAATTTTAGTCCATTGCTGATCCTTGTCTCTCCAATATGTATCTAGAATGTCCTCTCTGTTGCGAATGCTAAAGCCCTGCTCGAACACTTGATACTAGGGCTTAATGATGGATGTGCTGGGTTTTTTTTTCGGTTGCACCTAGCTTTTCCACCAATTATAGATTAGACCATCAGTAGACAGAGTGTCTCAAGTAAAATTTGATTTATTCATGACAGCCATGTTGTCTTGGTTTCTCGGTTATTGCATTTCTGGTTGCTCTCCTTCAAATGATGCAATTCACACTGAAACCTTTGCATTAAAAAAGCCAATGTAGCATTATGTAGTTGCATCAACAAGTAATCAATCCCACTTTGTATACTGCAGGGTTTCTGAAACATTTTTGGACAAGGTCCATTTTTATGTCTTCTCCCTCCCTTTTTTTTTTTTTTTTTTTTTTTTTACACATTAATAATGGCTTTATGAGTAGCTGTCTGCAAGAGAGTACCAACAATCGCTGCTGTAGGCACTATGTGTCTAATACTTCTCTGCTGAATTGTCAGTGCACACAGTGCAGAGAGAGAGAGGGGGGGGGTGGTTATGGGTAAGTGTGGGACACAGAAGCTCACTGACAGGCTGATGTGCAATCATCCAAAATCCTACCAGCACATTATGTATATGTATGCTGTTAAAGGATGATGCTTGCCTGAAAGCTTGTTGTACATATTCAAAGCTTAGACACTGCATATAAATTATATGTGCCATATAAAAATGTTCTTGGTCTACTTTATATTTTAAGGTCTACTTTATATTTGATGTTTGTACAATATCTAATATTGTATCTAATATTAAATAATCCAGACGTGCATTCATTTTTGGCTGAAATTTTGTTGGTGACAAGACTTCTCCAGCATATCTCAACGACTTTCAATGAGGTTAAGGTCAGGACTGTTTATATATTATATTATTAAGGACAGGATATGTTTATATTAGAACCTGGATATTCAGATATTCATTTTGCTGAGACTAACACCTCACTAATTAAAGCTACAACAGATCATAACACTACCTCCAGAGACTCCAAATACAAATGCTGACTGACATGAGTGCAAGGTTTAAGCCTTATATATATCTAAAGGCTTAAACCTCTACCATCCAAGTTCATATGAATGAGTTTTTACAATAGTAAAGTACACTGACAGCAATAATATTGTAAGATTCCTTATGGCTAACACTATTTTATAGCCATTCCAGAGGGTGGTAAATGACAAATAGTGATAAACGTATTTTTACTTTAACAGTGGTTTACCAATGGCAGATCTGGATGTTCACTAAAAAATATGACTCGGTGGTCACAGTTGGAGCTTAGGCTTGATGTTTAGATTTTTGGGGTAATAATTTGAAACAGCTTGGAGAAATCTGACCATTGCTGTTACTAAGCAACCCACAGTCAGCATAACTATTCAGGTTTAGGTGTAAAAATGTATCATTGTTAGATATAAGAGCAAAGATGGAATGTGTTTCAACCAATCAGATTACATGGGCAAAACCAACAGTAGTATCATATATTATATCATATCATATCATATCATATCATATCATATTATATCATATATCATACCATACCATATCGTCAAGGCGTTTGCACTGCCAGAATGACGCAACTTAGCCTATGCAATGTAATCGTCGTTTGCTATAAATAGGCTTATTATTATAATATTTAATATAATAAGATTTAACACATTATTGGAACATTCAGATTAATAAGAAAGTAACACATTCATCTCCAAATTTCATCAAGACTATCAGCTAATCCCAGACCACTTTTAAAAGCCATTATATATTATGAACCTTTTTAGTTGCATGTCTCAGTGGAAGAGGAAATTGACAAGGCTTTCAGTACATAACATTGTGTGGATCAAATAAAAGAACAGTCCTTGGGCCAAAGAGCCAAAGAGTAGCAACCACATAATGACAATATGGAAAAATATGATAAGGTCTTATCTGGGGACGCTTGTGTCTTTCTTACTGGAAAGTGTGATTACAAATGTCCAGGGGGCACAGGTGGAGCAGAATGGAGTCTCTGCTTCTTTGCAGTGTCTTTTCACTGCTTATTAACCTTTGGGTTGAGGCCCAATCAGCATGCTCCAATTGTAGAGTTGCTCCAAGAGTAGATTCTTGCCAGCAAGGGGTGTGCCTTTTGTGGGTGACCACACCTGGCTGTTAGTGTTATGTTAGGGCTAAATCAAGAGGATCATTGTCTTGACGAGAATGAAAGATTGTCATCTGTGCTGTTGACTAATAGCTGCTTCTGGCTGGCTGTTCGGTGTTATCTGCTCTGCTACCTGAGCCCTCACCTGATGCTGGAGCGTTATCTGTTGCTTTCAGGTAAGGCTCTGTTTTAATCTAGACTACAGCATGTGCACTTGCGTGATCAAGGGTTGATTGCGACAAATATTGTTTGAATTTCATTATAGCCATCTGAGCTGCCTCTCGTGCCTCCCACTGTTCTTTGCCCCTGGGTAAGTGGTAGGTGTTTTAGTTTTTCTTTATATTGGTTGTAATTCTCACTTGCTGTTTTGTTGCAAGGATTACTAAGTCAGGACTGGCACCTGCTGTTTTAGCTTCTGAGCATTTTCCACTATCCACTTGCTATTATTGGTTTCCTTTTCCTTTGGCGGTATGCTTAGTATCGGTGCTGTGTCATGGTGGTCCCCTTGTCCTGCATCCCCCATGCTCTATGGGTTGTTGCACATCAGGTCCCACGTCAATTTCCTGTTCCGGTGTGGTATCCTTGTCCATTTAATTTTTTTCCTTAAAAACCTTAAAATGCTTACCTAAATTTACTTTAGAATTGCTTTAGAATTAATTATTTGCCCCTGTATTAGCTAGTGAACGCTCAGCCTAGGTGGCTTGTTCATGGGTAATTTAGTCATGTCTTGTGGCTTAGTGGTTAGGGAACCGGTCTTGTGGTTTGATTCCCGCCCAGGGCAAAACACAACTGAGGTGCCCTTGAGCAAGGCACCTAACTCCCCCAACTGCTCCCCGTGCGCCGTGGTTTGGGGCTGCCCTCTGCTCTGGGCAAGTGTGTTCACTGCCCCCTAGTGTTTACTGGTATGTGTGTGTTTTACTGCACGGATGGGTTAAATGCGGAGGTCACATTCCTCTGTGTGCAAGCACAGTAGGCAAATACTTCACGCTCATATGGGGGGGTCGACCCGGCAGCCTTTCATCCACAGGACCGGTTCTCTAACTTCAAGCCATGGCTGCCCTAGCTAAGTCTTAGTGGCTGGAGTTTTGTGCCCACTTCCTGTACTGCAGCTGAAGAAGTCTGATGAAGATACTAGGATATTGAGGTCAGATAAACAGGGCTGCTTGGTTCACAGAACAATTTTACTAGACCCTGTTTCTCAATTCAGCCTGGAGAATTGGGCAGAGTAAACACTCTTAGGCTTAGGTTCTCTCACTAATAAGAATGAGCTTGCTTTTTGTTGCATAGCCATGCAGTTTCTATTTTGTCTATTTAAATATCAGCACACAGCATCCCCCTGAAGAGCTGACCCTAATAATACGGTTGCTTTGACATTGTGAAAGCCTGTTTGCTTACTGTAGCAAAGGGACTGTGCCTTCACTACGGAGTCATCGTGTTCTCTTCTTTTTTTCCCTTTTTTATCAGACATATGCCTAGCTATTTTTACATTCCTGCATATATCCAAGATATCCAAACCATGCAGTTCTGTTGAATGCTGTTCGGCTTATTAGGAATCATCACTGTATTTTATGCACTGTTAACTGATGCTGTTTCTTTCCTAGTTCCTATCCAGGTTTAGGAATCTAAATCTTAGCACTTATCTCAAGCCTCCTTTACCACTGTTTGTTTATCGTAAATACAAATGTCACTGAATGCCATTGAAAACATTTCTGCACTCTTTCATCTCCACAGGGTCTTTGCAAAGGTCAAGGCTCCTGATTAGATTGTGCTCAATTTTCCCTCTTACCGCTGATCCGTTTATTCAACCATCTGCGTATTCGGCTCAGGTTCACGTTTAGTTTCTTTTTTTTTTTTTTTTTTTATGATTATATATTCAGTGTACAAATGTATTCTATTAACAAAGGCATTAAACAGATTCGGAACGGCAAAAAAGTAATTTCTATTTGAAGAGCTATTTATAACCATCCATTTCATATTGACAGCAGGAATAAGGGAAGGGGATATTGAAATCGAAATTTAATTCAAGCGTGCAGGTGCACACCAGGGCACGCAAGTTCAAAGAAAATTAAGACAAGTCTGACCTGTTCAGATTGAGGACGTGTTGTATTGAAGGATTTGTTTTATGATTTTTTTAATGATTATTTTGGATTGAAAATAAAATCAATATATTATAATATATTATATTACATAATTAACAGTTACAAACAAATCATCATTCATATCATTATTAATCTGTGCATACAGGAGCCTCCGCTCCCGCACCAGCAGACTCAGAAAGAGCTTCTTTCCTGAGGCTGTAACGTTATTGAACTCATCACAGTCACTGTAAC
>JAOVVF010000002.1:19778491-19789927 GCA_028565595.1 Duopalatinus emarginatus
CTATGTACTGTACAACACTGTATATGGTTGAAATGACAATAAAAACTACTTGACTTGACTTGACTTGACTTGACTTATTTGGTGTACATCATAGTGTGTTCTCAGGGAACGTGTGCAACATATATGTATTTGTTTCTAAAACACAGCTAGTGCACTTACCCTGGTACCTGGATGTTCTTCTTGGTCTGCATACATGCACACCCACAAATATAGTAGACAGATCTGAGTAAATAAACTCTATAATTTTATTATTAATTTTATCATTAAAATTAATCGTTGTCTGTTTATCTATGCAATCTATGTCCTCCCTCAAGACCTTTCTACTAAAAGAAAATTTTATATTTATACTAAAAAAGATTTCTTGGTCATCCAACCAATAAATAAATGAACAAATGCAATTAATAAAAAAATGAACATAAAATTAAAAACCCAACACACCCCTTGTAACCTCTGAAAATAAATAAATAAATAAATAAAATAAAAACATTAAGGAATTAAGCGGTTTAACAATGTTGTGGATCATGAAGCCAAATTCATTGTAACCTTTTTTATTTTATTTTATTTTTATTTTTTTTTTTACATTTTTTCACTTTTTAATACATATCAGAAATCCAAGACAGTTTTTTTCTTTGTGGTTGTCTCCTGACGCTGAAACAAATTTGGTGCTAATTGGACAATTGGCAGAAAATACTGTATTTTGAAAAGAAAAAAAACAACAACATTGAATTGCGGAGTTAATATTGTTAACACATATTCAAATTTGCTTTATTGGTTATGTAATAGGCCTTCAGTGTAATACAAGAAAATTGTTGTGGGAGTAGCTAAAACTGTCCTTTATTACTGTGACAAATTTCATAAAAGGTGTTTTATGGGCTGCCATAGATGTCCATGTAGAGGAAGAAGAAAACAAAGAGGAAGAGAATATACAATTACCATATAGTGCACCTTCAGTGCTTGGTCCCCTAAATCACCAACTGACACAGCACAGTGGGAGTTGATCTTTTCTAATGGGTACTTATCCTTGTCCTGTCTAAACTGTCTTCATCTAAAATAACAGCATACTGATTCATGGGGGTCCAGTAATAATGTAGGATATAAAAGCTAAGAAAAAAAAGAACAGCAAAATGCCAATCACTTAAACAGGGATAAAAAATAATGCCACATACAAAAGTGCTCACTTCCTGTTACTGCATTATTTACATTTATATTACAGCTATATACCTATATAAATTTATAAAAGATTAGGGTAGACTAGTAGGCTGGACAAATAGTCTCATAGTAATCTTTTACATGATCAGATACTAAAAAACTCTTACATAAGACCATTACTAATTCACAGAAGGCATGCATCTGGAAAGGGAAGGGAGGGAGGTGGAGACTGCTGGTGTGAAAGATTGGTTAGGTAGGAAACCAGGAGAATTGGGCCTGCTGGCTCCACTGACCAATAAAATCAGGCTCTTTCAGAATCCTCATCACTGCAGACAGGTTCCACTTCATGCAATAAAGGAATAAAGCCTTAAAATTTCACTCTTCTGGATTGGCTCACACCTGACAAACCAGTGCCTTGGGTATGCTTCTTATCGACTGTGAGTGTCAGTTATTTATTTTTCTTAAAAAAAAAATTGCACATACTATTCAAAACACTATACACTACACAAACACTATGGTACATAAAGCACTGTAGGCCTGGCATAGAGAGAGAGAGGGGAAGGGGGGGGGTGGTGCTTACTCTGAAGAATCTCATTTACATTAAAAATGTAAAAAAAAAAAAAAAAAAAGTCAAAATATCTGTTTGCATGTGATAGCACAAACACTGAGAAAACGACTGGGGAAATGACAAAGAGATAGAACGAGAGAGTGGGGGAGAGAGAGAGAGAGAACAGGATCAAGAGGCAGCAAATGCAAAGAGCAACAAAGTGATAAAAAAGAAAGCAATGATAAAGGCTGATAAGTAGCTCTCTGAGGCCTGTTGTATATTGTATATTTCAGATTACTGTTTGAGAGACAATAATCTTTTTTGATGTAAATGACTAATTGACATCAGACCACAGTATTGTCTTATACATGAATCCAAATCTGATTGGTCAAAACGTGTTAATTACACTGAAGCTTGTGAAATTTCTATAGGCTGATAATGCCTTCATAATGGTACGAAGTTTGTTTAACCAGTACTCCATGGGAAACCCTGGTACTTCTACAAATGTCTCCCACAGATAAACACTATGTGTGTCTCCTTATTGTTGAGTTACAGCCATTCATGCCAGGCATCTGATGGGTTTGGCCCACATCTAGAGACGTCAAATCTGAGTTTGTGGTTTTGCCTATGACAGAATTGTAGATTGTTTTGCAGGTAATGTGGTGTTCATCGCCTACAGAATATTTCCACGAGTTTGTGAAGTATATGCCCTGTGGGGGACCTACGGGTGGAACAGTTTTTCCGCCACTTGAGTGTACTTTTCTGTTATAACAGTTTATCTTTATGCCCTCTCTCTCTCTCTCTCTCTCTCTCTCTCTCTCTCTCTCTCTCTTATATGGCATCATTGCCAACCTACCTAGCACACACAGCACACACTCCACATAAACAAATTGAAAATGTGTGTAGTAGTCGATATGGTGGAGTTTTCTCTGAAATGTTTATTTAACATTTTCTGGAAGGAGTCTCCAGTGTCACTGTGCCCTTTTCCCATTCAGCAGCAGAGATATTTCTATTCCCTTATTGTTTGCACATAATACATTCTCATTGCTCAGTAAGCCGCTAGGAGGAATCTGAAATAACCCTCAGACTACAGGCAGTGCAAAATTTCCATCTCTTCTGACTGTGGAAAGAATATTTTCCAATAATGCCCATGTATGCCCATTATTTGCCTTTATACAGGCCCCCAACCTCATTTCTATCCTCTGATCCATTGTAATATGTGCCTTCCTATTCTTTTTGACATCTTTCTTCTTACTATTTCTCAGCAAATATTTGCACATTTTTGGGACATATCTTGGAAAGCTCTACCAGATATGACACACACAGTGGCATGTAAAACACATTTTATATATATAAAATATATTTTTGGTTATGTTATTTTACCTTGTTATATTTACCTTATTTATGTATTTATTAATCAAAAAACTTTTTTTTTTATTAATTTTTATTTTTTTAATTATTAAATCAATTAATTTTAATTAATTAATTTTAATTAATATTTTTTTGGCTCATTTGTTAAGAAAGATAAATGTTTGCACATAAACATCCATCAAAACAAAACCTTGAACCTTTTTGGATTTCTGTGCATTTCTTACTTTAATAACCATTTACAATATCCTAGAACATCTAATAATCACGGTCATGGACAAAATTATGAAAGATCTCATCACATTAGTAAAATATAAAAAAAGGAAAGTGCCAGGGATTATAATGGCATATTAGTTCAATCCAGATGTAATAGTAGCTTAGTAATTATAATGTTGGCTTACTGATAAGAAGGTTGAGTTCAAATCCCAGCACAGCCAAATTGTCATTGCTAGGTTCTCGAGCCTTTAACCCTCAGCGTCTTAGCTGTACAAATGTAAGCTGTTCTGAATAAGGACGTCTTCCTAAATGCCATACTCCGGTTATAAGAGAACCATTCTGGCCTCATGCTAGCTTTGCACTTTGTGATGCTAAGCTGTCTGGCTCTTCCGCTTCAACCTTAACAGACCTAAAAGGCATGTCATCATGGATGGCAGCTGATCAGCAGAAACAAAATCTCACCAAGACTGAACATTTTCTGATCTTGCCGGACAACTTGCAGATCTCACAATGTGTCATTCAGCCTAGTACTAGACAAGGAACTGTCCTCCTCACCTCACAATTTAACTCGGTCACACAGCTCGAAGAGGCTTCAACTGTTTTTTATCCACAGAGGCCATTCAGGTGCTTGTTCAGTTCCTTGTCATATTGACACTGGAGTAGCGTAAATCGCTCCGGTCTGGCTCTGCATGCCATTTGACCTCTAACTAATCCTGAATGCAGTTGCACGACTTGTTTTCCACCTCCGCGTGATCTCTCACAGCATTCCACTGCTGAGTTCTCACCAGGAACAACTCTCTCTAGAGGCATGGTGGCTCAATGGCCATGTTTAACCCTCTCTGCCCCAGGAGTGCTGTATTATGGCTGACCATGCAATCTGACCCCAGTTTCCTAACAACCTGGGTTTAATACTCCAACGCCCACAGATCTTCAAGCATTTATCAAACCCTGCTCTGCATCACTCTCCAAACCTCTAGCATGGCTTGACTAGACCTGGTAAACTTCAGGATACAAGGAGGACATGCATCAAGGCTCTTCTCTGTCCTGGCACTGGTGGAATAAACTCCCCTTCTATTTCTAAACAGCTGAGTTACTGGCAGTCGTCAAATAAATAAAAAGGAAAGACCTCTTCACCAAGCACTCCTGGTAAAATGCATCTCTTGTGCGTTTTCTTTTCATGCTGCACCAATCCCCCCTGCAGGGTTCACATTCATGGTATTCTCGGTCCCTGACCTAGTGAACTAGCATGAGGATATGTTAAAGATAGAGACGGCAAAGCACTTCTATAAGTTGCTCTGTATCAGATATTTGGATTTTGTGAATATGTGACAGTTGTGCCCTTTATAGCTGCCTGGAAAGTGTAGAAATGGGTGCCTTGTCATGTTTTTTTTTTTTTTTCGTTAGGGAGAAAAAAAAGCATTCACAAAAAAATATATGGGTGTGTGTGTGTGTGTGTGTTATTTATCCTAGTTTATTTGCCCAGTTTCTCCTACTTTTCTTCTTTCTATACAAATGCATTGCTTGCTCTCTTTGATTTATATCACGCCTCCCACTGACACAACAAACCCGATGATAATTTGTTTCGAGAGATTTAGAGTTGTTACACACTCCGCATGTTTGACAGATATCCTTCTAAACAGCAAGGTTTTCTTAGCAACAGGTTTTCTTGGGACTGCTGAGATACTCATTAATGCAAATTATATTTTGATGCCATATCATCATGCTAATGAAGCTGGAGCAGAGTTAAACACTCATGTAGGCTATGGGGAGATGTGTTTGGAATAAGTCTTTAAAAGATAGTGAATGTGGATTTTCTAGAGATATAGATAAATCTTCAGAGAAAAAGGAAGTAATAATGTTTTTAGATGTTGTAAAAATATTTTATGTGCATGTTTTTATCTATAGGAAATGCACACAAACAGCTATACAGCTATACAGGAGTTTGGTGTGTTCTCCCTGTGTTCACCCCATGGGTTTTCACCAGGTGTGAGTTTCCCCCCGCCTCGCAAAAACCACATCATAGGCCAATTGGATGTGCTAAATTGCCCTAGGTGTGAGTGTGTGTCAACGGGAGAACACACAGGGTGGTATCCTGTGATGGATTGGTGCCCTGTCTAGGGGAGGGGGGGGATTTCTGCCTGGCGCCAATGATTCTGGTGAGCTGTGGAGAAACCCATGACCCTGACAGACGAATAAGGAAAAGTGAATGACTGACTGTGTTTTTCTCCATCCTACACATTTACATTTACACATTTAGCACATTTACATTTACACATTTAGCACATTTATTGCTTTACTAAATTTTCAGAATTTTTCATTTTACTATTTTTAAACCATATAGGCCAATACACTCTCACAACCTTTTATTATTAGTATAATTTCAAGGTCAAGTATTGATTACATCTCGTTGATGCTGTTTAGGATTTCATATAGTGCAGTCATTCCATTAGTTTATGAGGGGTTTAAATTACTCAGCCATTTCCAATTTCATCTAATAGAGGTGCACTCCCTCCCTCCTCCCCCACACTGTCACCATGGAAACGCAGACTGAAGTCTGCTGTTTGGAAACCTCTGAGATTCTCATGTTTCTCTAATTTGAAATCTCAATCAAACTCTCTTTTTTTTGTGGTTCAACCAGAAGTTACCTGGGAATGCGTGGTGTTGTCGAGGAGGGATAACGGTGGAGAACAGCACGCAATCTAAAACTGGGATCAAAATCTAGATTTTAAATTCATTATTTCTCCAGGAGCATAGCAAAATCTTAATGCTTGTATATGTTTAATGCCTGCAAATGAATTCTAGAGGTCACCCTAATGTCATAATAGGTACAGGAAAATACATCTGTTCATCATTTGGAATCGTTTATGTAAAAATCAACTAGAATTAATTTTCAAAATTAATTAGTGACATTTTAAGACACAATGTTCCATCATTTAACATGAATTAAAACTGTATAATGCAGCATATTTCATACATTAAGTATATTATTTATAACCTTGGTATGCACCAACCACAGTACACTGGTAACATCCCACAAGACCTGCTGTTTCAGAGATGATCTGACACAACCATTTAGCCATCACAATTCGGCCCTTGTCAAAGTCACTCAGATGCCTACACTTCACCGTCTTTCCTCTTTAAAAACTGACTATTCACTTGCTGCCTAATATTATCCCACCTGCTGACAGGTGTCATTGTAACAAGATAACCTGACCTGAGTTACTTTGACATGGTCCAAATTGTGATGGCTAGACAACTGGGTCAGTGCAACTTTAAAACAGTAGTTCTTGTGGAGTGTTCCAGGTAGGCAGTGGTTAGTTCATACCAAAAGTGGTCCAACAAAGGATGGATGGTGAATATACAACAGGGTAATGGGAATCCAGGGCTCATTGATGTGTGTGGGGTTGAAGCCTAGACTGGCTGCTCCGATCCTGCAGAAGATCTCTGAACGATCTGCTGCTAATGTCTTTGTGCCACCATGGCAAACATTCAGAGGTCTTGTGTATGGCATATTAAAAGACCTTGGGGTGTTGTGATAAGAAAACTAGTCTTGTGACTAAAAGGTCCCAGGTCTGATCCTTGCAATGGACAAGACATGACTGAAGTGCCCTTGAGCAAGGCACGTAACCCCTCCCCGGGCATTGTGGTTTAGGGCTGCCCCCTCCTGAGTGTGCTAGTGTTCACTATGTGTGTGTGTGTGTGTTTCACTGCCTGAATGGGTTAAATACAGAGGTAACATTCCTTTGTGTGCAGTCACAGTAGACAAATAGTTCACTTTCACTTTTACTTACTGAAAGGAAACTAGCCAATTTAATGGAACCTAGCAAGTTGGTGGCTCTGTGTTTATTTGCTTTAAAATGCTTTTACATCTATAGAATTTCCATGTCTAAATAAAGCCTTGAAAATTTAATTTCAGCATCTAGCAAGAGAAGACAACCTGAAAGAATCTATACATTTTTTATTCTTCTTTAATGCTGCTGGTGCTGCCATGACAATATGGATTTATAGGGATATAAAACAGATTTATATGTATAATCCTGATTCAGATTATAGATTAGGAGTAGAGCAGGATAAGAGTTGCCGAGCTGTCTGATGTGATGCCGGTGCCTAATCCTGATAGATTTTTACTCCTCTGCCTCGTCTCACCCTTTGGATTCTGGATGAACCTGGTGCATGGTATCACATGGATATGCAAAAGATCTGCGTGTCCTAAGATCTTGTCCCAAAAACATTTGCTGCCCTTGATACTGTATATTCGTACATAAGATCTAAAAATACCATTATAAAAAACTGTCTTGTACTTATTTTAGGACAGTTCTTTGCAATATTTTAAAAGTGAACATCCTTTACAAACACAGTCTCACAGAACTAAAAAAATAATTATTTGCATTTTGCATGGAATTGAAAGGATTAGCAGCATGTTACAGATCAATCTTCTGACACTAGCATACATCTGCACCAACATATGATAACTGAGTACATATATATACAGTGTATCACAAAAGTGAGTACACCCCTTACATTTCTGCAGATATTCAAGTATATCTTTTCATGGGACAACACTGACAAAATAACACTTTGACACAATGAAAAGTAGTCTGTGTGCAGCTTATATAACAGTGTAAATTTATTCTTCTATCAAAAAACTCAATATACAGCCATTAATGTCTAAACCACCGGCAACAAAAGTGAGTACACCCCTAAAAGACTACACCCCTAAATGTCCAAATTGAGCACTGCTTGTCATTTTTCCTCCAAAATGGCATGTGACTCATTAGTGTTACTAGGTCTCAGGTGTGCATAGGGAGCAGGTGTGTTCAATTTTGTAGTACAGCTCTCACACTCTCATACTGGTCATTGAAAGTTCCAACATGGCACATCATGGCAAAGAACTTTCTGAGGATCTTAAAAGACGATTGGTGAGCTACATGAAGATTGCCAACACCCTGAAACTGAGCTGCAGCACAGTGGCCAAGATCATGTATATAATTATAAAATACAGTACATTTGTAAAGGACTACTTAATCAAGAGTGGATGTGTTCTCAATATGCTGGTGCTCAGTATGTTTAAAAAGATCAAATTACTACATAAATATTCTATAATACTATTCTATATAAATTTATATAAATATTTTATAAAATTTCTTCCTATTATCCTATTAAATCATATTGAAATCATATTAATCCTATTAAAATAGCATAGTTGCAAAGGGAACATTGGTTAATACTTAAAATTGGTTAAGACTTAAAAGCCCACTACTTGTCCGAACTTTGTTACTTAACTTTTTTTAATTGTAATAATTTATAACTATTATATGCAACTATTTGCTGTCTGATATGAAATAAAGGGAAAAAAAGCTAAAATGAAACTGGAGATTTTTCTTCTGAGAAAAGCACTGCTTCAGTAGATTTAGAATGTATGATAGATTAGGTGTACATTAGCCATCTAACTAATTAAATTCAATTAGGTTAGATCAGCAGTCATGTGAAAGCCCAATTAGTTCAGCCTGGCTGGTCCTCGCTCCCGTGAGGCGGGATCTGTGTTGCCTTTCAAATTAAAACTTGTGCAATCAAATAAATTAGAGGGATTAAATGACAGCTTCTATGTGGCTCAATATAATACTAAAATTATTGTAATTATAATGCAGTCGTATATCAAAAAGAAAGCCAAGTAAGAAAAGAAAATGTCAAAATATAATCATAATATATTACAATATGTGAATATATATATATATGTGTGTGTGTGTGTGTGTGTGTGTGTGTGAGTTACACAAGTTAAACACACAAAAAAATAAAAAAGTCAAAAGTGTAGTGTACTCGTGTCTTTTTACACACAGGAAAAAAATACCACTGTCATTTATTTATTTATTTATTTATATAGAGATACAGTCTGTAAGAATCTGCCCTTTATGTCTGTCTGTCTCTCTCTCTCTCTCTCTCTCTCTCTCTGTCTCTGTGTGTGTGTGTGTGTGTGTGTGTGCATGTCCGAGAGAGCCACTCTAAAGTCTTAACTGTCACTCACTTAGTTATAAAAAAAGGTTGACCACCATCATGTGGTATGAAACTGGTTTTCCAGCCCCAGAATGAAATGGCTGTCTCCAGCCTGAATACTTTAATTTCATACCTGTTTTCAGTTCCCTGAACATTAGTTGTGTTTGTTTTCCTACCAGTTTTTTGGTTTAGTTAATTGTGTTAATCATGTTTTGAGTCAGCTTTGTCCTTGTGTGCTTATTTAAACCCTGTTTTTTTGTTCATTTGGATTCCGGTGTGAGACCAGTACCAAATAAGTTTTCATGTCTAGAGTTCTGGTTTTTGACTGGTTTGTGTCTGGTTTTATGATTCGGATCCTGTCCTGCCTCTGATGCCTGTCTCTAACTTTGTTTCTTGGGTAGCGTTTCTGATCTTTGTGTTGAATGAACACCTGCGCTTGTGTCCTTCTCTGCTTCAAGTCTCTGTCTGCACTCAGACCTGTCTTTGGCTTTGTCTCTTTCTACACACTCAAAAGAGCTACACATTATTTAATCTTATCAATTACATTATATTTAATTATATGTTATATATTGTAACATTTTTACAAAATTCTGCCTGACTGTGACTCAGTTCGGATGTTCGGAGTATATATAAATGGAGTTTTATATCTGCAGAATCCAGGAAATTACTTTAGTGTAATTTTAACTTCCAGGACATGTTTCTGGGAGCTGCTTGTCCCAGTATTCAAACTGGAAAATCTTGTTCTGAGGATGCATATTTCCATGTTTGACATCTTTTCATACAAGTTTTTTTTGCTTCCCTTTTCAGCCACCTCTGTTTCTGTACATTATCTCTAATTATATATAGTTTTGGCTCTTCCTCTCCAGGAAGCACTTGGGCCGCAACACAAGACACTAAAGCAGAGGGTCTTCATGCCCCTGCTCCTATCTGCTTTTTACCCTCATTACTATCATGGTCAAGCTCGCTCGTGCTTCTGCCAACAAAGACTCTATCCTGAACCCCATGCTCAACCCCAATATCAGAGTGGGCAACATGTGAACAGAGTGCAGCTGACATGCAAGAAAGAAAAACGAGCAGGGAGTGCAGGGCAGCTGTCCTGAGGGCCGGGACCAGGGCATAAACTTCCTATTATTGTTCTGGGTCACTGTTGAAAAAGTGTCCTCATTAATTTGACAGTGTTGGCAATTGTAGACCATATTTAACACTTTGCAGTGCATTCATGTCTGTGTGAATGCTGTAATTGGATGTGTGTGTGTGTGTGTGTGTATGTGTTTGGTGGGAGGGAGACAGCAGTCTGAGAAAACAATAGGTCTAATTTGAATAATTATTTTTTTTTTGATAAAAAAAACAAACAATTAAAACTAAAGCTGCAGTTCCATGATAATGGATACTAAAAGTGCCCTTAACAGCTCCACATAGAAATGAGTGAGACATTGCAGTGAAGTATATATGTGTGTGTATGTGTATACATACACAAGCATTAATATGGTTCAGGACATATTTTAGAAGGTGTGGCTTAACTGTCCACATGTTCGATCTGTATTGTATATTCCAAAATGTAATGTTTATTCTGTAAAGTATTTTCAGTTACTGTTTTAATCTGAGTTCGGTTCACAGAGCTGGTCTTTAAACTGGAGCTGGTTTCCCAGCTAATTTTGTCTTTAATAACGTTAGGATCTGCTGACTTTGGAAATGGCAAAACCCCAAACTCGGATTAGTGTCCCTCTAACCATAATATGGCATCTCTAGACATGTGGTGGCATACTGTCCTGTTAAAAGAGGCCAAACCTATCAGAATTGTAGACGTACCAGGGGTCCCAGGAATGCCAGCTAAACAAATTAGCTGGCATTCCCATGCAAACTCTCCACTGGGATCCCACAAGGCTCAATACTTGATTCCCTTTTGTTCTCTTCCTATACTCACTCTCTGGGAAATTTCATCACTTCTCATGGCTTCTCCTACCACTGCTATGCTTATGACACCCAACTCATCCTCTCCTTTCCTCCCTCTGATACACAGGTTTCAGCTCGGATCTCAGCATGTTTAGCTGACATTGCTTAATGGATGACTGCCCACCATCGCAAACTCATCCCAGGAGTAAGTGGATGTAATCATGATCTCTTGATTTCCTTTGAGAATACCATGATCACTCCAGTTACAGAGG
>JAOVVF010000002.1:19790027-19805003 GCA_028565595.1 Duopalatinus emarginatus
AAGTATAGCCATGTCACCCCCTTGCTGAGAACCCTTCACTGGCTTCCTGTAGCAGCTTGTATCAGATATAAAACCCTAATGCCAGCGTACAAAGCCAAAAATGGTCCAGCCCCCTCCTACCTGATGGCAATGGTTAAGGCCAGGTGCACACCTAGAGCTTTTCGTGCTTCAAGTACAGCCCGACTTGACCCACCATCATCCAAGACACATAGAAGGCAAACATCCAGACTCTTCTTCTTTTTTTTGGCACCAAAGTGGTGGAATGAACTACTAGTGTTACTGATGCACATGGGGAGTAAAGGCAACTTGAGCATTGAAGGTGTTCAAAGCTGAAGACACAAAATAGCAGTTACATTTGATATGCAGACTATAAGGCATTATTCATGCACGATCATGTTAAAACTCCGAATTAAGCTCTGTATCATCGGTATCGTCGTTTGCATAGCCAAAAATGCGCAGCTAACAAGATGATAACCTGGAGCTATCAAGAAGGATTCCCTGAGGAAATCAGGAAGGGGTTACCCATGATTGCAGGAGCTGAAAACAATCCTACATTTGACATGGTATATTAATTCAAGCCAATCAAAGGTCACTATACAGAATAACCATATACAAATAACCTGTCAGAAATAAAAGAAAGAAGAAACATGTTAGAATAAAAGAGAAAGAGGGTGGTAACCAACAGGGGGCAACGTATACAATCTTTACCATAGTCTAATAATTAGATTACATTCAAATGTACAGGGTGAGTCCCAGGTCCCAGGATTTGTGACTCACCCTGTTACAGTGAGGCAAGCATTTGCTAAATACTTCTCTGGTGGTGGCTTCATAATGGTATGGGCTTTGTTTAGCTGGATCCAATCGTTATGAACCCGCATGATAATTTCTGGAGAAATGCTGCCATTAGCAAATACAGGCTGAGTCATAATTCCTGGGATGTTTGACTCACCCTGTATAGTAATTTACAAATAACCAGAAGTGCAACATACAGTATTATTGACAATATTACAGTAAAGTGTGCATGTAAACTTATGTATTATTTTCTATAAGTAGTACATGCAGTATCTGAGCAGAAAAAAAAATAATGCAGTAATTATGTTGTGCAAGTTCCAGAAACTCCTAAATCTTTAAAACATATGATTTACATATTTACAAAAAAAACAGGTTTTAGGATTAATAGGATTTAACTTGCAGTAAAATAATTTATTATTATAATACATTGCCTACATATTTTATAAACATATATTTTACAAATAGAAAATAACATGTAAATACACAAGATCCTACTGTACATACACAAAACATACAAAACTACAGACTGACTTAAAAATTACTGTTAATTTCTTAATCTATTTTTTACATGACACCTAAATTACATTAAAAACAATTAAGAATAAGAATCAATAAATGAAACAAAAGACTAATGATGGAACACAAGAATGAAATACTTACCTCAAAAATGAAAAAAAAATGCTAAAGCCCTATAGAAGTATTTTACTGACAAGAGTTTCTGAAATAAAATAAAACAATTACCATGTCTTACTTTTTATGCGTGCAATTTTCATATAAATTTATTTATTTTCATACTTATAATTCAGTTAACATTATCACAGTGCTTTTATTTATTTTTAGTATTTAAGGTTAAACATTTCTGCCTTTGATTTTTAAATTAGAATTTTAAAATTCAACCTGCAAAAATCTCGATGTAAAGTAGTGGCAGAACTGTAGCACAGAAGAGGAGATTCCATCACACATCGGCTTTTTCCGTTTAACCGCCTTTACTAGATAACCGCTGCTTCGCTCAGAGAGAAAATTACCCAAACAGTATGTGGATGTTTGGGGAGATTGGGTTTAATCCCTCATCGGCATCTCGCAACAGGAAGTGGCCGCTCCGTCTTCCGGAAATGACAGTGGCAGGAGGCAGGCTGGTGGCAGGCTGGCTCAGCTCATCACTTCACAATCGCTCATCAGGAACATGTGAAATGTGACATGGACATTTTAAAAAGGACTTGAAGAATGTATAGTTTAAAGTTTGTGAGTTAGTTTATCATTCTAAATGAGCAGTTCACATGTTTCTTTTGAACTCACAGTTAACAGCTAACAGACTATTGCTGGCAGAATGGGAACAATTACTGTAAAATATTTACATGTTTATTAAACACATGAGAAATACAAGCTTGTGTCCTTGTTTATTGTGTATTTATTGCACTTGGGAAACATCTGATGATCGATATGCAAGTATAATGGCTTAACTGCAAACTTATTGCCACCTGACTTTCAGCAGTAGCACCGCGGTGGCACACCGACCAGCTCCAATGGCACTAGTCATTTAAACCAGGGAAGCAGGGAGTGGCGCATAATTTCACCATCAGGAGGTGCCTGGTTTAAATGGCTGTCAGTTTATTTCATATATAATAATATGGATAATATAATAATATTTAACTTGCCATTGGCCGATGGTTTTTACTTAAGAAAAGTGGCACCAGTCATTTAAATTAGGCTATGCAACAATTATTTTACAATAATTGTTCCCATTCGGTCAGCAATAGTTTGTTAACTGTCCGCAACAAACGTGTGAACTGCTCATTCAGAATGATAAGCTAACTCATAAAGCTTTAAACTACAGTATATATTTCTTTGAGTCCTTTTTAAAATGCCCATGTAACAATTCAAATGTTCTTTTGGGTGATTGTGAAGTGATGAGCTGAGCCACTCGGTCACCTGCCACTTTGCTTTTGCCAGATTCCGATGAGGTATTAAACCCCCTCTCCCTAGGCATCCACATACTGGTTCATTTTCTCTTGGAGCGAAGCCGCCTTGTTATGCAGTGAAAGCAATTAAACGAAAAAAGCCGATGTGGGTCGGAATCTTCTCTTCTGTACTATCCTGTGCAGATACTTTACCTTTAGGTCCCGGATGTAGATGTTCGATTTTTGCAGGTTGAATTTTAAAGGTCAAATTTCTAAAGGCTGAAATGTTTAACTTGAAATTTTAAAAAGAAATAAAAGCACTTGAATTGGAAGTGGTTGGTGTGGTACAGTGGTAACATCATTGGCTCCTGTGCGAGAGACCTGGGTTCGATTCCCAGTCTGTGCTACACCAATAAGGGTCATTGGGCAAGACCCCTAACACTACGTTGGCCTCCTGTAATACCAGTAACCTTGTAAGTCGCTCTGGATAAGAGCATCTGCCAAATGCTGTAAATGTAAATGGAATTTACTTTTAAATGTCAACAGAATTATAAGTATGAAAATAAATGAATTAATAAAATTGCACACGTAAAATACTTCCATAAAGCCCAAGAATGAAATACTTACTAAAAAAAAACCCCAACAAAATAGTAATGCAAGAGCCAGAAATTAAATACTAGCCACAACAGGACTAATGTGAGAGCCCAGAAATTAAATAATTTTCACAAGAAAGACTAATGCTGAAGCCCAGGAATAAAATCCCTCTCTTATCTGCTTCATCTGTCAGGGTCACAGTTTGTGGAGAGCCCACTTGGATTCGTTGGGCACAAAATATGTGAAATACGGTAAAACCCCTGACTAAGTACGTCTAAACAGGCTCTACATGCCACCTTCTACTAGAAGTGGCTTCTTGATCACTGTCCTCTTGTAAATGTGCAATAAATCATCACAAAAAATATCCAAAATAAATTTAAAAAATTAGATAAGCAGCCAGACAGACCGACGGGTAAATACATATATAATAGAAAATAAAAATCCCAACTAATGTCACTCCGACAAAAGAAAGTTACTTGTGCTGCAACTTTCAATTGCTGTACTGCAACAGGAAGAGTGCTAGTCTGGAACATTCATTACACACAAGGCTAGTCAAAAGCGAGAAAAAAAACCAAGCTCTGTAAAGCATGTTGCACTTTTCTGAGACCTATGCACACTATCAGACCTCTCCAGTTATCAAACAGATATATCACAGAAAGGAACATAAAGGACTAGACATTTAAAAATGACTTGAGAAAAGTCTTTCAACTCAATGCCCTGAGTTGTTCAATGGCTTCTTGACAGAAAAAAAAAATAAGTACAATTTTCATAAAGGTTGCATCATGTACAACTATCGACATAGGTCTTTATACTATGCAAAAATGCAAAGCAAGCAAAAAAAAAAACAACACAGGTGTTACGTCTAAAATGTGTGTGACAATCACAATAAAAATGTGATAACGCATCCACTTTAATCACCATCAGTGTTGCATCCAGTTGCCAAAATAATAGATTCCTTCTGCTCTTCCACAGTTGTAACAGATGACACACATTAACTCCAAATCTAGTGTGATGCATTTGCGTGAGTCTGCGGGATCACTCGAACGAAACAAATAGCGCAAACAGATGCCTCAATCCTGATCAAAAGGTAATAAGACGAAGTAATACAACACAAGCACTTTACCCCTAACTGATTAATCACAATAAACCCAGCACTGAGGAAATAGAGACAGTGTGGATCAAGCCCTTGGAATGCCCCGGAGATATCAAAACATCAATCTGAAGTTGTGAGAATTTCAACTCAACATCCTCCGTTTGATTTATGAAGGGGTTTAAGTAGCCGCCAGAAATATCTAACTGATGAACTGGGATCCCCATCAGTGGGATACGGATACTTGTCATTTAATTACTTTAGGCACAATCTACCATCTTGCCATATTATATAACATTAATAGTGTAAGAATAAATGTGATCTCCGGACTGTGTAGTGGTATAACCGCTTTACTTATACTCAGTGTCACTCACTTATTCACAGTGACTCAGCATCATTGCACTTGACGTACCAATCTTTAAAGTGTTCTTGATAATCTGGGTTACTTCTATTTGACATACTCTTGTTTTCATATATAGATAGCCTGACCATAATCTGTCCCTGTTTTTTGAGGGTGCCTTTTGGATTTTGGGGATTTTGTGTATTACTTTGAACTATATAATAAACACAGACCTGCACTTGCATCATAACTTGCATCATCCATGACATAGAAATTTCTACATACACTATATCACTGGGTATAGGGCTTGGCTGCCATTTGTGTTGTTGTTTGTGTTGGGCTGTGGGTCTTGACTTTGTTTATGGGACATCAGGGAGCAAGGAATACATGTTTCAGAAAGACAGACACATTTGACACAGAGCCACCCCCATGTTTATTTTTTTGTATTTTTATTATTATTATTATTATTTTTCAAGCTAACCTTGGATAACTTGATGTTGTTTCAGGTATTAAAAAAATCCCAAAACTAACACTACACTGGTTACGGTTAGCGTTGAGGTTAGGATGAACAACTCACCCTTATTGTCATTGTTGTTTTTTTCCAGACATTTTAAGATTAAACAAGCTAAGGAATGTGTTCATATAATGTCTTAATTATCAATATTGTATTAGCCACCCGCGAAAAAACATCTGGAGCTGTCGCAGCTGTGATTCTACAAATACAGAAATAAAATATTATCAAAAACTTCTTGAACCACATTGAATTTACTGTCACATATAATAATTCATGTAATTCACACTTGCAACTTTTTGCAGCATATGTAACACTCTGGTTCTGTTTATTCATGACCAGTACTAATTTCAGACTTTTGTTCACACATGTTTCAATAAATAATCTTGCTGTTGTTTTTTTGTTTTTTTTTTATTCTCCAACTATACACACATTTTGCATCACTTGTATGTTAAAGGTTCAAGAAACACTGGCTCCAAAACCATTAACACTCTCTTCATAATGAAATATCCACACCAAAATATGAGGCACAATAATGACTTGAATTACTACAAGAAACCTTGTGTTTCACACTGAACTGATAAAAGGAGAGGATTGACACGGTGTTTGGTGTTGTGTTGTATACTTACATTTACTAGTAAATGTAAAAAGTGTGTAGAAATGTAATTTCTCTATTAATTTATTTCGTTTTGAAAAATATCAGTGTCTGCAAGTGAAATATATACAGCACATGTCCATATGAATGAATGTGTAATTGAATTAATATATGTACATATGGCATATTAGGAAATAAAACAGGACACCAGTAAAGTAAAAATAAAACCAGACAATATTATTTACATGTTTATCTATTAACAGATATATAGTACAAAGTAGTGTTTTAAGTTGAAGTGCGTCTTTATGTATTTCTTTTGATTTGTTCCAGCTTTATGTGACATTTTCAAGGGAATTTAATTTCTACTCTAAATTTACATAACCATGAGCTTGACCAGGCAGCTACTAAGTATGAACTTATCAAAATTGCCTGTTAAAAAAAAGTGTGCATTAATTTGGTCTTCCTTTTTCCCAACAGCTTCTTATATGACTGCTCGCCTGAGCCTACCAACATATCATTTGCCCATATAAACATAACAACCTCCCACTCAAACTGTCTTTCCAGGATGGTCTGTACAGCCCATAATATCACAGGCTTTCCGTATGATCTGCTGTTCATAAATGTATGAGAGCTGAGCTTGATTCATTCCAATAACTTCACTGGCCAGTCTAACAAGCCAACCAAGTCTGTTCTTATTGCCCAGATTCAGGTTCGGAAACCTTAAGTTCTGTAAAGCAGGGTCATCATTTTGGTTTACTTTTTTTTTTTTTTTTTGTGAAACGTTTAAGATGTTGCTGTACCTTTTTTGAGATGGAAATCTGCATTAGCTGGGTTATCACAAACGGTATCTCCTCCAAATCAATCTCAGTTCCTTTAATAAGTCTGGGTTTGGGGACAGGTGCTGTCTTCCTAAAATCAATCACAGTGTCCTTGACACATTCAGTTCAAGGAAAGACCCATTACACCATGACACAATGAGTCATTAACAGCCAACCCATGATCTAGTTCACCACTCACTTTAGCCCGCTAGCTATGACTGAGAATGTATATAGTTTGTTAATAACTTAAGAACTTGAAATATTTTACCTTTTCTGTAAACTTTCAAACTTGAGTTAAATAGTTAACTTACATGGTTAACTTACACTTTTATGACATCACAACTTCAGACTTTTGTTCCTTCCATTTATCCTTTCTGGGCTTTTGTGGTGGATCCAGTAACTTTCCTTGGGAATACTAAGCAGGTGGCAGGAATATACTCTGCACCAAACACACACAGACACACACTCATCCACACCAGGCAAAAATGGCAGGCTCCCTAAACTACTATAGGTAATTCACAGTGTTTGCCACAAGCTTTGCATTAACATTTTGAAATATTGAAATGTTACTTGCCACAAATATGTTTTAATTATTTTAATAAGTTGGTCCTTTGCTTGTTTGTTCATCTGTTAATTGGAGCAGCCATGGGCTGGTGGTTAAAGAACCTGAATGTTGCTGGTTCAAACCCCACAACATAGCTGTGGTCAATGAGTCAATGTATTTAGAAATTAGAAAACTGAAATTTGTTTCCGTTGTCCGAGTTGCTCTGAAATATGCTGTGTGTTCATGGAAGTTTCATAAGATTTGTGCACCTTTCTTAAAACTTTCAATTTAACTTGTCCCAGAACAGCTCAACTGGGTTAAAGCCAGGTCAATGGGCAGCAGTTTCATTACAGACATGACTGCCTCCTTCCTCCCCAAATACCTCTCAGACAGCTTTGATGTGTGAGCTGTGGGATGTTCAAAATCCATCCTCCAAACATGAAGGCATTTTCTGTGGAAATAACTTGTCATGTCAGTACTGATGAAGTGATGCTGCTGTTCATTGTGATCACTGTTGATCATTATGAGACTGAACATGAACTTGTGTTAATCAACATATCCTGGCGCTAGAAAGCTGTGAGTCAGATTTGATGCTAATGCCAAAAAATTTGACATTTAATCAACACATCTCTTGTAGATGTCAAAATAAAAAAAAAAGAAATATTTTTTCATGAAGGTGATGCAGATTATAGTTCTGAATTAATTCTGTGAACATTTTTAAACATTTACATAACACTTTTATTATAGTGATTGGTGAATAAACAAGCAAACAAACAAGGCAAGGCGAGTTTATTTATATAGCACATTTTGTAGCAATCCAACGAATTTTACAAAATAAAAGCAAAAAAGGACACCAAAAGTAAAAATAAATTAAACCAATTAAAAGGAAATACATTAAATAAAATAAAATTGGGGAAAACAAATACAAAAATAGAGTAAAAAATTAAACAAAATTAAATTAATGTAAAACAAATAAAACAATATACAAGTAAAAATATATATTTATACATATATATACTGTAATGTGTAGTCTGTGCAAAATGTGATAATAGGCTTGTTCATCTAACCAAGCAGACCAATTGCTGCCTGGCTCGGTACGGTCCATGCCAGTTCGCAGTTTTTTCTGACTTGTGTCGGTGCCATCGGAATATTACAGTGACATACACCATTATAATTTGGTGCAAGGTGGCGTGATGTTTGTTTCTTTTATTTTAGAAATGTAAATCTCTGTTATCTCTCATATAACCTGCTTCCCAAACTGCAACCAGCTATTCTCACTGACCCCAAAGTGAGGCACAGTTCATCTCGAACAAGCCTAAAGAGCTCATTAAGGTGAAAAAATAACATAAGTGAGAGTGATTAGTGAACATGTGACAAGGTCATGTTCAGGGGCTGATGGGTAATGTAGTTCTTTACCTTGTTTGATGTAACCTTGACAAATTGAATCATTCCCTCTGGTTCCCATTTCAAGGACAGAATTAACAAAATTGGACAAACTAACATGAGTTAAATAGTCATGTTGTTTGCGGTATGTATATATTAAGAGTTTAGGTGCAAGTCTCACTCTTTTTCAGTGCATAATCTCACCTGGATATTGTACATTTGTACCTAAGTGTGTGTGCTTATCTTACAACCTCTTTTTATAAGTACAAATAAATCTAGCAAGGCTCTCATTTAGGATAGTAAATTAGCAACATAAACAAATAAAACCAGTACACCATTTTCATACTCAAATTAATACTTTATTTCATTAGTCAGTGTGAGTAGTCGCAGGGTTTTGGCTTCAGAGTGGGCTGATGCTAAAATAACTAATAAAAAAACATTAAAACCCAACAATTAAACAAACAAAAACAAAATCTAGTTTAAATACCAGGTCTAGTTAATACTTTCAAATAGTCAGTAGCCCAACAGCTTACCCAAAGCCCATCCTGCTAGTCTTTCAACTGGTTTATACCCATACATCCATACCCATATACCCAGTCTATAACCATGTGTTAAATCACCATAGCCCATTTGCATCTCATTTCAAGGTCAAATTTTCATGCAGCAATGAATCACAGCATGTATTACACATCAGATGACAAGATCAGCTGACACCGCCATCTTCACCCGAGAAAGGGGACGGGAGAACAAAACGCAAAAGATTGTTCAGAACCAGACTGTTCGTAAAACACTTTGGACGTAACAGCTCATTCCTGGACTTTTCATACTGAACAACATTTAAACATGTGCAGTACTGTTTGACTTTATATTATATACTTGGAAAAGAGGAATGATTCTTGATCATGTTATCCGGTTTATCCAGCACTAAAGGTTTCTCAAGGTTTCCTCCTCTATTTGTCTCAGGGACAAAGTTTCTTTATCACTGTCACCTCTGGCTTGCTCATAAGGGCTCTAAATCTTTTCCTTTTCAATGCAATGTTTTGACAGTTCAAAATTCTGCAGGTAAGATTTTGCTGATGCAATGCCAGATTACATGGAAGCTAATTAATATCTGTCCAAAAGATGTAATATAAACTTGATTACACTAAAATATTCCATCTGTCAACGAAGCATTAAACACTGATTTAATGTCAGTTTGCCATCACAGAGACACTCATAAAACCATATGAAAGCTTACCATGTCTGCATACCTTAGTGCTCTGAGTTTTGCATCAATTATTAATTCCCAGAGCTGGTGAACAACGCTATTGTACAATGTCAGTCTGTTTACACAGTCCCTTTGTATTCATTGGGCACTTGATGCTAAGCAAACACGGTGATATGCCTGTGAAAATAATATTAGGTCATCTGTATGCGTATGGTGCTGTGTCTGCATGGATGCCCAAATCACTCTACAATAGACGCTGAACACAGAGAAGTGAAAGCAAGCACAAGGGCTGTGCAGCAACTGAGCTTTGCATTATCCTCTAATAATAGTGTTTTCTTCTAAATACCTTTAGCAGTCTGATATGCATCAGCTTAGCAAACCAAATCTCATATGATCTTTGATTTTGAAATGGTCAGGATGCCTTGTACAACTGCCACGATTCTCTTGCTTTTTGAAGCCAACAGACTATTTTATTAATTTCAGAGGAGAGTAGACATCAGTCTGATTAGTTCTGTTTCATTGCAATTTGATCTAATGAACCATTTGACTGATATTTAGGGCCGGCCTAAGCCTTTATGGGGGCCTAATCAAATTCTTATTTGGGGCCCACCATACCCCCTCCATATCCCCTCATTTTTTTTAAATGTTTACTATAGCGATTTGCAGAGAGAGAGAGAGAGAGAGAGAGAGAGAGAGAGAAAAAAAGATTGTACAATACGATAAAGCACCCAGGCCTTTATCGACCACCCAATCAGTACATATCTGACCAACAGTGGAAGCAGGAAACAGCTATAATTGATTAACCTAGTATTGGTGTGGTATTGGTGCCAACTATGAAAATAAATGAATAAAAAACTGGCTTTTACATGTGTAAGATTTATTATTCAATCTTATTTTAAAAATATACATTTTCTATTATGATATCTTGGTGCTCTTGGGGGGCCCCTGGTGGCCTTGGGACCTTAAGCGGCCACGTAATTCGAGTATGTCTTGGGACGGCTCTGCTGATATTACGTGCATATTAAACTATGATCTTTATAATTATTATTATTATTTGGTTTATACCTCTTTCCTTGACATTACCTACAATGCCACTAGTGAAAGCTAGCCCTTACTTCATCTCAACCTAAAAGCAGCGATGCAGGGGGCATTTAGTCCTTTAACGCAACAGATACCAAAGCTTTGATTTTCAGGCTAATACCACTGGCAAGGCCATTGTACATCATCTGGTGTATTGCTAATTAGTCACTAACTAGCAGCACCATTTTTTACTAATACTTGGTGCAACTCTGTTGTATAGCTGCTTTGCAGTCCAGTATTGGCTGTCTCTACTCTGATATTAATCCTATGCAGTGCAGTTTTGTTGTGTTGTTTCATTTAATATATTGTGTACCGTCATTGTGAGACTCTGCAAAAGTTGATAATGGAGACACTGTTGAAGTGATTACAAATTTTCAAGAACAAATTGATCCTGCTGAGGACTCTTATAATGAGTGTTTCTGTACTTTCTGTTTCTATGTTTATAGGATAAAGCAACTGTTTTAGTACATATATGTACAGATATCTCATAAATACTCATATAAAAAAATAGGACCCAGCTCATAGTGACATTTATAGCTGTAGGCAAATGCATGTGGTTTATGTTTATATCTGGCTGCAGTATTTCTCCTACATGTTTCCTGTATACTTTATTGACACTGGACATCACTGGAAAACACTTAGTGAAAAGTAAAATCAGTGTTTTGATCCAAGCAAGAAATAAGGACTGCTTTCACTTTTGCTTGAGATAGCACATATCAAAGCTTCACTATAAATATATTTAATGTGTTTCAGAAGAGAGGACGCCTTAAATGATTCCTAACCATAAAACCAGACGGATCTCTGGGAATAGCTATTTCTGTTTATTTTGGGTTTGTGCAGAATTTCAATACTGCATTAGTAACTAACTAAAGTTACAGAGATAAATTGTATTGTTAAAGCTCTGTCGTCTCTCATTTCAGAGGCTGTCCTGGTGCAAAATTATGAGTAATGTTTTTGGATAGCTACTCTAATAATGCTTGTGTGTGCAAGCCATCGTGGTGGATAGGGTAGGTTATAATATTTTTATTGGTTCTAGTTCAGTGTGTTGTCTAATAAAGTTTAAAGTCTTTTAATAATGGATGGCTTGTGTACCATTGTTCCTCGATCAGGAGGGAAAAACAGAACTCACAAAGCTATGTCTGTGCTAATGGTGGATAAAATACTACCAAACAAAATACATAATAATACCAGGTACATAATAGGGTATGACTGTCCATTGTCTTGTTACTAACAGCCTCAGTTCTTGATGGAGTCAGAATAAAGAAGCCCCAGACCATCATGGCAGGTTATTAGACCATCCGTCAAGAAGAAATGTCCCTGGTTCCTTGAGTAATGGAGGTTGATGTCTATTTCACTTTCTGCTGTACATACCCAGTTGTACATCTGTAGGGTTGTGGTGGGTAGATCTGGTGATAGTCAGGACCATGGACAAGGTTGTGACTCTTAAATTTTGTCAGCTCATGTGATATGGGATCAGCGTAGCAGGAGAATCATGTTCACCCGAAATAAAAAGTTATACTTCCTGTGCATACATGCAGAAAATGAATCAGACCTAATGACTCCTAAGGATGACAGACCGTTCTAATGAGGATCCGGCACCATGTTTAACCAATAATGGCATTCATCGGGTCAGTGAATAATTAAGGAATAAAACAAGACAAGGGTACTGCAATTAACAATGAGGAGGTGGTGATTTTTCTTGAACCTGAGCAATTTGACGACAGTTGCATGTCAGGTTTTGAGTGCACTCTCCAAGACCGTTTTAGGACACGGGAAGAAAAAGTCAAAAACACAGTCCAAAAATCTGAATAAAACTGGCAAAATCAGGTCATCTACAGACAGGATATCACAGGTAGAGACAAGAATTTAGCTGAAAAATGTAAGAAAAAGCTTGTATTGGAAAGCAGAATAACAGACACTCATTAAACGGCTTTGTAAACAGACAGGTGAATTCCAATTATTTCACAACCTCACTGAGCCAAGGATAAGATATACATACCATGGAAACTAAGATAATCAGTAACAGAAAATGGCCATGGAAAAACACAACTAAAGTACAGAGGATAGACAAGGGGGCTTGTATAAAGCCATCTTGTATAGTCAGCATGCACTGGTCAATGTCCTGACTGGCAGGAATACTGACATATATACAGTAGTGTGTAAAAGTCTTGAGCACATGCAAAAAATGTTGGAAAAATGTTGAAAAAAATTATAAAATTAATTCTGCATTATATGAAAGAAAAATCCAACAAAGTGCAACAAAAATGGAATAAACTAAAGAAAGGCAGTATTATATGTGATGACCATTTGCTTTTTTCCCCTTAAATAATAGCCCCAGGTACAGTGTATACACTTTTATAAGGAAATTAGATGGTTAGTTTTACTGAGTGTCTTTGAGATTCTGTCACTGTTCTTTTTAGTGGTTTGATTGTCACACTTATTACTTTTTTCATGGAAAAATTTAAAAGTCTTCTATGTTTTCTTGGTTTTTTTTATTTTATTTTTTTAAATTAAACATAACCTCTTTTTTGTAACAACATTATTATTACTGGTAAAGTAAAGGTTTTTGTACTGACTCATACTGACTCAGAATTCATAAAATAAATATCCATAACAGATATTTGTATTTATATCTAGATTTTATATTTATATTTGTATCTATACTTGTATGTATTTGTACAAAAAAAATAGGGTGCCTAATACTTTTGCACAGTAATATATATATATATATATGTACATATATACGTACATACATTCATACACACTGTTGATGGTATGCACAACCATGCTAATTTGACATCTCTTGCTGAACTCAGAGGGGCATTCAGTTAAGGAAACCATCTGTAGCTCCTGAGTCTGAGTAAAAAATTTTCAGGTTTTGCTTAATTGGAGCAGAGATCGGAAATTAGGTTTCACATTGTCCGATTAACCGCAGCTACATTCACTCAGCTGGAGTTTTGGTGATAGTGTTATCTAATGTCACTCCAACATTTTCCAATGGCGTTCCACTGGGTTGCCGATATAGAAACATGTGATTTAGATTGTTTTCATTTTTCTCAAACAACTCAAAAATTAGCATGTTCAACTAATGTTAGCCAGTAGTTCACCTATTGTTAGTTTTACAGAAATCATCTCTTAGTGTTCAGAGAAGTAAATGTTTGCAAGTGAAATGTTGTCAAAGGGTTTACGAAAGGTTAAGGGGAATTTTAATGCAACTAAACTGAGCATTCTCCAAAAGCTCTCCAGGGAAATGTACCAAAAACATTAACAACAAGAACAACAAAACCCTGAACCATAGGAAACAAACATTTAAAGTGCATTACTGCAAAAATAAATAAATAAATAAAATAACATGTTCTTGTAACAATCAAAAATTGTTAGTTGGGTGTCATACATTTTACATTTTACATTTTTTGTCTTCTAAATGTTTTTTTTTCCTTACAGTGATTTCTAATAACCTTTCGCTTTTCTAGCTGCCTCCAGCTAGATGCTATGGCTGCTTTTGTAACTGCACATAAAAATGCCATCATCTGTGTTTGCTTGCTACTAGCACTACAGTAAGCATTCCACTATTCAAGGCTGATGCAGTTATTTACTGCCATTCTTACCTCTAAGCTGCCACTGCTAAGTGCCAAGTCATTTCAACAGCCACTTAAATAATCACCTGACATTAGCTGGGATTATTTACATTCAGAAGCAAATCAGCATCCATAGGGTTGTTAATCTCTTAATTGTGTCTGGTTAATGATGAGACTCGGTGGAACTGGATCCAGGACAGGATCAACTTTCTTCCGTTTAGCTAAATTAAAAAGGACTTCTCAGAATGCCAACATGCTGTTGTTACATGCTGTTTAATTAAATTCATTAGGATATAATTCTACACTACCACTTTACAAGGCAGAGATATTTTTATGATAAGTTTGAATGTTTTTCTGATCTGTCACCATTAGTAGGTGTTCTGAACAGGTCAGTATACAGGTAATCTCATTTTGCCCTAAATTAAAGATTCAAAGATTTAAAGTTTTATTTGTCACATGCATAGTCATCCACGGTACAACATGCAGTGAAATGACATTTGACCGTCGTCCACAGAATATAAACTAGGTAACGAAGTAAACAGTAAT
>JAOVVF010000002.1:19809328-19819417 GCA_028565595.1 Duopalatinus emarginatus
CACATCATTGCATTCAGTTTTTATTCACAATTTGTTTAGTGTCCCAACTTTTTTGGAATCCGGTTTGTATATATTACCTAGTTTACTGTAACCTGCAGTGAGTGAAAGTGGGATACACATTTATTACAGTCCTTGTGTTGTTTAAAAGGACTAATGGAAAAAGTATAATTAAAAAAGTAGGAAAAAATGCAGTTTCTCCAAACTGAGAAACATTCTGACAAGAATTCACTTTAAGACTTTGTAACTTGATGAAAATATCCATCATAGAACTTGTGCCCCATATCGACAAGACACAACTGAAGTGTTACCTAACCCCCGACTGCTACCCTTGCACCAAGTGTTAGGGCTTCCTGCTGCTCTGGGCAAGTGTATTCACTGTTTTCTTGTATGTGAGCACTAGTCTGTGCTTGTATCTGCACAGATGGGTTAAACACAAACGTCAATTAGTGGTTCAGTTTCACTATTGCACAACAAGACTAATTACGCAACTTTGCAGCTAGACTCAAGACACAACATAGTAGAAATAGACAAAATATTCAAGATCTGAACAAACAAAGGTACATGTCAAAACAAAACAACATGACATGAGCAAACAAAATATGATGCTCGACATGCTTTGAACAACACCACACCGATAGTAGAAATTTATAACTGTTACCCAGAAAACGCAAAACGTTCAACTAACTTGGTGTCAGTGAAGCAGCCATGTCATGATCCACTCCGGACTTCAGCTCCCAGAGTTCCAGGCAATCAGCCAAGATGGCCAACGCTGCAACTCGCACTTGTTGCCACATTATTCAGATGACTTAGAAACATACAAAACCCCAGAAGGTCGCTAATATCATACTATAAAGTGCTTTTACACTGGTCAATTATTTTCTTAGCAGGAAATGGTAGTGTGAAAAAAAAAAAAAGTAGCATGGTACTCATTACACAGGGTTGAAATTTTAGACCAAGCAAAATGTGAGGAGGGGAAAAATAATTTAAACCTATGCAATTTATGTATCAAACCATACAAAGAATATCACACTTTGTGAAACAATGTAATGCAGAGCTTGTTATCACCAAGAATTGTTAAAGCTACCCGGTTAATATATTTTTTTTGTACACTAGTTGTAGTGTGTTTTGAATGTGTTTTGGTGACATGGGGCGTTCTCCTAAAGTATCTAATGTGCATAAATACGTAGAACCTGTGCAATTTGGTTGTCTTAATGTTTCCCCAAACATGACAAACCTTAGACTATCTTTAATTGAACATTCTGTTTGCTGGGTCACACCAAACAAATGAGCTTAAAATTTCTAACTAACAAACTTAAGGGCGAGACTGTCCAGATTGTTGGCAGGGTTGTTTTTCTCACTTCTAGTGAGTCTATGACTTGCATAAGAGATTTTGCTGATATAATGCTGTGCCCAGTCTCATTGTGCTGGCACCAGTATGGAGTATAGACAGTACAGGAGTCCCATCTGGTAAACCCAAGGATTGGAGTTAACTGCCCTACAATACCTTAAAAGCAAACATACTTCCTGTTCCATTATGAGAAATTATCATAATTCCTTTACTGCTTTGGTAAAAAGCTGTTTGCTATGTAGATTTACATTATCATTTAATGTTAGTCTTGTTTATTTAACACCATTAAAACTGCTGCTTTTAGTTTTCTGAATAATATTTCTACGGATATCCTGCTACCTTCAACTAATTCATGCACAAATATGAACGCCATTCTTTCAAAAATGATTCCCCCAGTTGGTGTTTTGATGATGGTGGTAGAGTGTGCTTTCTAAAACACCAAATGAGATCTCCCACAGGTATACACCTGAGCTGATATCTGGTGATAGTGAAGGCCATAGCACATTTACACTTCCAGTAAGGCCTTATAGACGAAAGTGTCCACTTCCATCAAGATAGAAATATTTTCATTATAGTGTAACCAGTTGATCCGTTTGAATACATTTCTATTGATTCATCCTGACCCTTCCCTCTTAAGGGGACACGTGGGCAAAATCTCGACACCATAACAGAGACACCTTTTCTTTTTTTTAATGCGTTACCTATCTGTACATCTGTTGAGAAACTCAATTACTTGCCTGAAATCCAGATGGCTTAATGTGATTTCTTGAAATCCAATAATGGCTTTAATCTGATTTGGAATATGCGGTTGTGTATGCAGTTGACATGTCTGCTTGAATAATCTGCTCAAATCTGATAATGATCAGATTATTAATGTTCACGTAAACAATCAGTGATTTAGACACTTCCAGTGTTATCAATAAAGAAAGTGTGTATGACTGATGGGAGGAGAATCTAATAAAAAAATTCTCAGGTAGCAGGTTACAAATTCACTCAAATGTCACTAGCAGGAACCATGACATTTAGACAAGAGTCACTGCTATTCGAGTGCATGATGGGCATAGGAAGGGACACACAAGGGAAAACACATTAAAGTCTCACATCAAAATCACAGGACAAACAAACACCTTTTTTTTCATTTTCAGCACCCTTCAATTTGCGGGTGAAATCTAACTTTACACACGACAAAATGAAAATTTGTCACATTTCCCCCTCCCTCTACAATGTCAACTTAGCATTTTGATTGCTTGATGTATTCACCTGTGACTTGCGTGAACAGGTTTTTCATGTAGCCTGTTTTGAGGGGACGCAGTTGCCATGCCCTTGTTTTGCATGCCACTCATCACAAGGGTATTTCAGGACACCAGGTTCTGGAACCAATTTGGGCAATTTAGCAATGTGCATATTTTAGCGGATGCTTTTTCACAATCCTGTGTTTCAAATGTGATTGAGATTCACAAGCACAAACCATCCATGCGGAAGCAGACTTTGTGTCATTCCTTCTCCAACAGCGCCACCCAGTGCTTCCTTTTAATAGTCCTACTCAACGAACGCTAGAATAAAAATGAGGATAACTGTATAATATGGAATATGTACCATAATTTGTCATCATTAGCATGCTTTCGAACAATCAGTGGTATTGCACTCGAACTACTCAAGTCTAGCTGGAAATGTAGACAATCACACAATGACAATAAGCCCTACTGAATATGTCAATAATTACACAGTTATTTAGATTATAATAAATTAATATTAATAGGACTAACTCTATTCAAATATTTGAATCTGAGCGATCATACTGTCCTTTTGGGACATCTGGCCTTGCAGACACACTGAAGCTCATGTGTATTTCCAGAAGGCCATTTGCTGGTATCACATTATTTTTTTCGTATGCAGAGGATACACTGGTATTGTCACGAATGCCTGGACTCTGAAAGCTTGAGCACTACATGAATATAAAACCTGCTCACTCACACTTCACCATGATGCTAATGAGAGTCAGTCCTGAACACTGTGCAGGCAGTTGGAGTGTCTTCCTGTTTATTAAGCATACAGTCTCGTCTAAGAATGCATACCAACATACACACTTATGGCTAGCAGTATTGCATCAGCACATATTTTATACGATACAATACCAATAATAATAGTTGCTTGCACCTGTTGGCTATTTTATTATATGAGTCATCATGACTGGGTGTGAATTTAGATGGAAGGCTAAAATATATTATCCATTAATAGCATTTAATAACTACAATGCATTATTGTTGACATATTAAAAAGTGCATTACAAATAAAATGCAATTTTCGTTTTTTGTTTTTTTTTGCTGAGAAATGTTCCAACTAAATTGTTCACACAAAGTTTAACTATCCTGCATTTAAATCACACATACCTTCCAGACTGTGCAAGGTTTAAAGCACTTCATTAATAAGTTATCATGTCTCCCTGTAAGGAATTTGAACATTTTAAATTCAAGTTCAAGTACAAACGCAGTCGCAATGATGTTCATGATCTTATCTGGCTGAGCTGTCATATTATTTATTATTCACTAGAGCCTTCTATTTTACACAGTCAAACTGAATGCATATGCATGTATACTTTTTTACCTATCGAAGAAAACTGAATTGAGAATATAAAGGAAAAACTAAAACAAATGTCCTTTCAGTCTTCTAATTAAAGCAATAAGTGCCTAATGTATGAAGTATATGTACTGTATAGAGTGGGTATGGCATAACCTGTTTTTTTTTCCCCACTATTGTCATTGAAATACTCAAGGCCATTCTTGACTTCAACACCCAGAACACACTGTTACCTCTAAGTATGGCTACCTTTTTTGGACATACATCAACCTTCATGTGCACCTTTACTCTTCTAATTCCTGGTTTTGTGATTTAGTCTTGTCTGTGATAAGATTATCGACTCTGCATGTTATTGATTACCCATTCCCTTCTGATTTTGATTTGTCTGCCAGATTTATTATAAAATAAGGTCTCTGTGCTCCAGCTTGAGACCTTTGCGAAAAGTAAACCCACTGAAAACAACAGAAAACCATATTGCTATTTGTATTCTATCCATATAAGTCATTCACATTCAGTAACATAACTACTTTGTATGTATTTTTCTGTTTTTCACAATCTACATGCATCTGTTCTCCTTGTCACTAGGGGAGCCAGCACCATGCTGGGCTGCTGAGTGCTATGGGCCTTGCACTTCCTGCAAGTAGAATATTAAAAGGGAGAAGAAAGGATGATGAGTGTCTTGAAAAAAAAGAGGTAGTCTGGGGAACAGGAACCTATATGAAGGTTTTGTTGGCTTGCTATTTGGGGCTGGACCTCAATGACTGGGGCTGGATGGCAGGGATGAATAAGGTTAATGAGGATTGGTTGTGATTTGAGGCCTGCAGTAGAATCAGGGATATGGTAGAGAAAGAGAAGGAGAAAGAGAAATTGGATTAAGTAACGGTGTTGAGGGAATAAAAATGACAGAGAGAGCATTTGTGGCTTAGATAAATGGAAAAAGGGATGTACTGTCTGTAGGAAAATGGCAGTGGTAGATGAGTTTAAGAAGTGATTAAATTCAAACAATGGAAGTGAAGTCTGATGAGTCTAATTACACTGACAAATCTTCTGAATAGGACAATAGGAGACGTGGACATGGCTAGGGTATTTATGGGATTGTAGATTGTTGGTCAAATAAAAGGAGGTTGAACAAAGAGTACCAAAAGTGTGCATACAAGCAATCTGTAAAAAAGAAGTATGTGAGGTTAAGGTATTTGGAGAACATCTGAAAGGAGAGAGAGGCGTAATGACAGGATTTCCTATTGGAGGAAAATGATGATTGAAATGGAATTCCAGGACTATATGAGTGATGATAGGGTACATGACATTCAGTAAGAAAAATGTGAAAGGGATCATGTAGTGAAAGTGAACTACTGACCTACTGTGCTCACACACAGAGGAATTTGACCTCTGCATTCATCAACACATCCATGCAGTGAAACACACAAATATACAGACGCTAGTCAAATGAGCACACCTGCCCAGACTGGTGAGAGGTTCTTCCCACAGTGCCCAGATTGCAGTTGGGGCACTAGTTCAAGGGCACTTGAGTTGTGTCATATCAGTTGTTGGGATCAAACCAGTGACCCTTCAGTCACAAGGCTGGTTCCTTAGCAACAAGCTTAAACAGCTGTTTCCTGTATATAAGGAATGTAGAGTTGCAAATGAAGCAACTGTGGTTAGGTTGACTTGGTTGAGTATATACCTGCTAAAAAAGAAAACAGACAATAACCATGTTGGTTCAGATGCATGTCAGAAGTAGGGAGGGGCTAACAGACCCTTCGACCATGTCACTGGTTTACTGGTTGTCCTTCCTTGGAGCACTTTTGATAGATACTAACCACTGCATGCCATACACCAAAAACACCCACAAGAGCTTCTGTGTTGGAGCTGCTCTTAACTTTTATAACCTCTGCGTATAGTTGAAGTTGGGGCAGTTGATTTTAATGCACACTTTGGGGGGAGTTCAGGATGACATTAATGAGGGTGTGATTGAGGAGTTCATACAAGAGAAGCAGTTTTTTTTTATGTTTATATGATGGAACAGGTACCAGGATGAATGTAGTAAAGGGATCAGAGTCCACAGTAGATCTCACTTTAGCTAGAGATTAGTAGCATTAGAGGCTGTTCTAAAAAAAAACAACAACAACATGATTTTAAGCAAAATTGTACCGTGGTGGTCAAACAAGTGTAACAAAGTAATAAGAGATAGCAGTAAAGTGTATTATTGAAGAGACAATTGAATAAAGACATTACAGGCAGCTGTGAGACAAACCATAATAAGAGCTAATATACAGTATATTAAAGGCAATTCATGAACCTATAAGCAGAATTACTTCAGTGGAACAAGTTTTGGGAATGAGAAAATGAATGAGGGGAAGTGAAGTGGAATGAATGTCGAATGTTGTACTGAAGCTAAAGCAGAAATACTAGCAAAGACTTTAATTACATAGAACAGAACATATAAATCTTAAAGGAGGGTGTGGGGGGGGGGGGGTATGGGCGAATTGAGTTACTGAATGATGACACACACTATGCGTGTCTTCTGCAAATTACACCCGTAATATCCTGCATTTATTCTAATGGGTTTGGCCTCTTCCAATAGCACAATACACCAACACACACATATCTGCAGAGGTTAGAGGAATGCACATCTCAGTTTGGGGTTTTGCCAGTCCCACCTAAGTCACCAGATCTCAAAGTTATCGAACACACCTGAGATGTCATGCAATGCGTTCTGGAACAGAGAAATTCTACACCTCAGAACATAACAAAACTGTCGACGTATGGTGTTCATTACCTACAGAACATTTCCGCAAACTTGAGGAGTCCATGCCCCATGCGGGACCCACCAACTATAAGACTGATGTATCAGTTTTTCAGGTACTTTTGTGTATTTATGTAAGAAGATATGGGAAGAGCATGGTAAGAGTCTATAATTATAGCTTTTTAATTGTGTTCAGTGTGTCCACCTCTTTTGGGTTCGCCCTGTTATTGTGTGTGCCTATTTAAACCCTGGCTTTTTGGTCCTTTAGTTACAGAAATATTTAGTTTTCATGTGACAGCCAGTACCAAGCCTTGTTCTATGTTTTTTTTTTTTGTGTTCTATATTTACCAGTTTAGCCTAGTGTCTGACATTGTGTCTGTGCTTTACCTGACCTTATGTCCTTTCTTTGTATTTTGTTCTTGGATTACGTTATTTTGGCTTTGACTAAAAGTGCCTTTTTAATAAACAACTGCATTTGTGATCACCTCATTCTGGCGAGTGTCTGTACGCACAAAACACTTTTGGTTTTGGAAACCAAACGAATGACAGAATTATCAGATTGGATGCACAACGTCTGGAAAATGGTGTATAATGGTGTATCATACGGAAAGCCCAGATAAACAACTAAATGCTAGCTGCTTAATTTGACATTGAAATGGCATGCAGTATGATGTGGAAGGAAAGGCTTCTTATTAAATTGTCTCAAATGGGACTAAAATAATCTTTTTTTTATATTGGAAAGGAAAATAGCAGTTAAAAGAAAACAGAACATTAAGTGAAAGCAGAGGGCGCTCAGGAGGCCGTTATCAGGCAACTGTTATTTTCGAAAATGATAACTAATATTTATAATAGTAAAGAAAGCACTATTGGTGTAACATTGGTTGAAGATGATGGAGCTATGTGGATGAAGGGAAGGAACATAGTAGTAAGTGTAATAGGCACTTAATGTGGGTTTAGAATTTCAGCTGATAAAACACACACAATTGTTTTTACTGGAAAGATAATATCTTAAAATTTAAAGCTTAAAATACATGGAAGTACATTAGTACAGGTGGGTCTCCCTCGGGACATGGACTCCACAAGCTTTCAGAAATATTCTGGAGGTAATGCACACCACACTTCCTGCTGAACGGTCCACAATTCCGTTGCATGCTGAGGTGTAGGATTTCTGTGTTCCACAGCACGTTGCATGGCATCACAGATATGTTCAATAACAAAGTGCATTGTCTTGCTGGAAGAGTCCAAACCAATCAGAATTAATGCAGGAATGAGAATGGGATGGATTTACAATAACACCTGTGTAAAATCACATACAGTGCCAGAAAAAAACGGTACACCAGTTTAATTTTTGGTAGGTCCCCCATAGGGACAGGGATATTCTGTAGTAAATGAACGCGATACTTTCTGCAAAATGGAATTCTTTTGTATTCCGAGGTGTAGGATTTCTGTGTTCCACAGTGCATCGCATGGCATCCCAGATGTGTTCAATAATGTTTAGATCTGGTGACTTAGGTAAAAATGGCAAGACTCCAAACTCAGATAAATGTTCTTTTAGCCAGAATTTGTGTGATGGCGCATTGTCCTGTCGGAAGAGCCCAAAATCATTGAAATGCATGCAGGGCATGAAATCCCATACCATTATGGAGCCACCACCAACCAGTACCAGTGTTTTTTGTTAGGAGGTTTTACAGGGTCCATGTTACTCCAGAAAATAGTAGACAAATGTAAAAACATATTTATATTTTTTTTAAAGAGCATACAGTAAATTTTTCACAGCAGTTTGTATACTGACAGCCAGTTATTAGCATTCGGCTAGTTTGCATCAATAAAGTTACCATGCTAGCTAACAAAAAGGAATAACACTGTTGTCACCATAGCTAATTCAGAATCTCTTTGTTAGCAAATTTTTTGAATTTAGCTAATATATTCTTATTAAAAGGTGTGTTTACAAGGTGCGATGAGTTGAGATGCGATGTTTGTGAGTGTGAGCAAGCAAGCCAGGTAAAAATATCAAGTTATATGTGGTTAAAAATAGCAGTGTGTATAGGTTTGCTGCTCGGACCCTGCTATATTGTATATTGTATATTGAATGTAATACAAGATCAAGACCCGAGACTATGCTGTGGGGGAGTTAAGACCACCTCAGTGGGAGCAATTCAAGTTGAGATGGGGGAGATGCCTCTTCAGCGTCAAGAAGTACAGTTTGCTTTAGTGTCCTTGGAAAATAGAAATGTTAATAAAGTGGATCACACAAGCCATGAAGCGAGAGAGAGAGAAAGAGAGAGAGAGAGAGAGACCAGAAGCTTTGGTTGGGTAATAGAGAAGAATGCATGTGAAAAGGAAATAAGGGATAGACATAGGGTCTGACACACACTTCCGAGAAGTCTTAGATGCCTGCTGCCTACTAGATTAGATGCCTGCTGCCAAAAAGCTGTCTGCTAAGATACTTTATTCTGACTGCTTATTACAGAGGGAGCTCAGCCACAAAGGCAATCCTAGGTAGGTAGGCAGTGGGTGGCGAGGCAGCTCACTAGGTTTTAAGACAGGCATATTGCATATAAGTCCTATAGTAGTGCACTGATGTTTGCAGAGCTATCAGTAGATTGATTGAATGATTGTTTGGGAAAAAAAGAAAAGAAAAAAGGAGGATGTGGATAAAAATATAAAAAAGAAGAAAAACATAAGAAAGTATCCATGCATATACAATAAGAACTGACACAAGTGTGGGATTTCCATATGTCAGCCTGATGCTGAAGTAGAGGAGTACAGAAGTATAAGTGTGATGGGATCAGACTCCAGCTCAGCTTTAGTGAACCTAAAAAAAACCATTCAGTCAGCAACCATGCAGGATGTTGTGTTAGATATAGTGTAAATGGTAAAGCAATCTGCACAAATCAAGATAATTATGTCAGAGTTATCAGTGTGAGACAGCTTATGTAGGAGTAAAAGGAAATGAGCTAGTAAATAAATATGCAAAGCAAGCAGCAGGAAGGTCTGGCATATGTACTGATGTTATGTGTAGTAAAGCTGATTTAAACAGCATGATCAAAGCTAAACTAGAGGATTAAGGGTAATATCTATGTGGTAATGAAAAGACTGGAAGACATTTTTGAAGTATTCAGAGGAAAGTGGGTTAAAGGAGTATCCATCGAAGCCAGCAGGATGACATGATGATTATTGTATGCCATGGTTATTGTAGAAATCAAGAAACCATGCAATTATACCCTGTCATAAGTATCACCATGATGGACAAGGGCTAATATCACACTATAAGATTTTATTATATGAAGTATCAGAGAAGCTGATAAGACACTGTAAAGTACACACACACACATACACACACACACACACACACACACAGACACACAGACACACACACACACACACACACACACACACATACAGTACTGTGCAAAAG
>JAOVVF010000002.1:19856324-19867180 GCA_028565595.1 Duopalatinus emarginatus
AATTGATTTTAATGTCTACAAATATGAATCTGTCATTTCATTTAATGTCTAAAAATGTTTTAAAAAATCTTTCATTTAAAAATTAATGAAATTAAAAAAAACAATAAAAACGATATAAAAATACCAAAAATAATTTTTTTGCAAAATAACATTGTACAATTTGAAGCATTAAGTGTGGCATTCTAAAATCACGTCAGCTGCTACCTAGTTTGTTTGTTATAAAAATATATTTTTTTTAATTACTTTTAATGTCTATTTATAAAATTAATATTTATCATGATCAATATTATATAATCATGACACCCAAGCTTGTGATCAACACGAAACCAGAATTAGTGTTAATGATCGAATTGATCTGCTTAATGAATTATATTCTTGATTTTATTTTATGGCATTTTACAGTTGGGGACTTTCAAATGGTGAGTAAAAGCTTTGTTTAACTTCTAATACAGAGCTGATGGGACAGCATTTCAGTCAGACAGTTTACATTTTTCCTGTTGTATAATACATTGTTGATGAAATCATTTGTGAAGCTTTCTGATATGATACAGTGGGTAGGTTTCCATGCCTGTTGCACAGCACAGACAGAGCTGACAGTAATACATTTACTGAATATTCACAGAGACTGACCTTTCTTGATCAGTTTTCATATACTGTGCATTTAATTCTTGTTTTAGGTTTGTGTCTCAGGGTCATTTGAGATAAAGGTACCCATGATGTCTCTGTTCGTCAGGATGTATCACAGAGAAATCTTATTTTGTATTGTTATTAAGGTTCTATGCTGTTGATATGTAGGAGGTTTCGTCATGCTGGTTTGCACCACTGGAGGGCAGTGTGGGAACATTTAGTAGCTGTGAAGTCTCAAAATTACAATAAGCTCCAGCAGGGAGCATGATGCGATAGCTGTGTGGATAGTGCATCAGTATGAAACAATGACTCAGTCAATAGCTATGACTATTCTCACTTCATATCAGTAGCAGAGAAATCACTGAACAGCAGTAATCGTTTCACTTCAAACCCCAGCCTGGATCTGCAGTTTGCTTTGCATTTCTCAGACAGTATTAGCTTAAAATCGAAAACTCCAGCATGAGCTTTCTTTACTGTGATGCCATTCGGACTCTGAATATGTTCAATTCAATCAGCTTTATTGGCTCAACTGTATAGGGCATTGTTGATAAAGTATCAGTCAGGAAAAAAGTAGGAATAAAATATAATAATAACAATACTGAAATAAACGATTACATCAGAATCATCATCATGCTAATATTAATAATAAGTAATATCAGAAATATAAATAGCGATACTAGAATGTAGAATTAAGTAGAAATAACAAGAAAAACACCAGGATAGATGTGAATACTGACAATACTAATATTGGCAATATTGGCAGTAGTAGAGTTAATTGTGTCCCTGTTTCAAATATACTGAAATATCAGTAATAATAAATGTGTTAAATAAAGTATATAAATATACTGAAATAATGACAAATTTTAGATACACTGAACTATCAGTAATGGCAAATTTCAGAGATAGTAAAATATCAGGATTGACATATTTTAGATATCCTAAAATATCAGTAATGGCTATACTAGTATTAATAAATAATCATACCAACATAACCATACATAATAACAATCATAGTAGTAATACATAATCAAGGAAATGTCAAAAAGAAAGAATAACATGAACATGGTCGGTGTGGTACAGTGGTAACATCATTGGGTTTGATTGGGTTCGATTCCTGATCTGGGCAGCCAGTCTGTGCTACACCAATAAGGGTCCTTGGGCAAGACTCCTATCACTACGTTGGCCTACCTGTAATACCAGTAACCTTGTAAGTCGCTCTGGGTAAGAGCGTCTGCCAAATGCTGTAATGTAAATGTAAACATCAATAACAGCATATTTATGTAAAAACAAAATAGAGTATAGATCATACTTATTTACAGATCATAATGATTCTATTACTTTTATACCATGTTTGGGTAAATAAATGAATAAATTAAGCCATGACTGTAGGATTTAATGTGTTTTTAGCATTTTCTTCCGTATAATTCCCCAACAAACAACTTGTTGCTACATAACAGTAATGAACTCCACTCACTCACTGGACAGCCTGCAGCTCATTCTGCATCTTTTTTGTTTGTTTGTCTGTTTTTTTGTTATTGTGTACTGTTTTCCTTATCTTTTCAGTCTCAGTTTAGGCCATTATTTTGCTTAGGGCATTTCCATTATTTCTTGGTTGGATATATGATTTATAGTATTACTACACTAATTCCTGTCCTAGTTCAGTTTGCTTAGCAACAGCATTCAGTGGACTGATGCAGTGTTTGTGAAAACAGTGTTTGTGTGGCCAGAGATCACAGTTGTGTATACATATGTATAGATGTATGGCATCTTCACAGTAACAGTTTTTTTTTTGTTTTTTTTTATGTCCAACTTCTAAGTACTTGTTTATGATATTTGCTGGAACTGAAACCTGCCTAGTATGAAGTAATACACTACTTAGTCCTTTAACGTTGTGCTTAGTTATTTATTTAATTAATATTTTGTATGGCACTTAAACCAATCTTCAGTTGAACATTTGACCTGAGCTCTCTGCGCAGATTAAGTATCAGTCTAATTATCAGAAGCATGTTTCTTTAATAGCGAGTGTGAGATTAGCCAACCTGAACAGGCAGAGCAGAAGTCACAAGTAAGAGAACCACATAAATGGTTCATTAGTGCTTGCAGAAGTGAGATGCTCTGACATGGGATAGTTTCATTGTATGCTCATTTCCCTGCTTGTTGCTGATGAGTACATAGCTCTGCAAAGCACTGCCTACTCAGGGTCCTCAAACCCGCTATTGAGAGGCCATGAAATGCTTCATGAGGTTTCATGTATGGTAGGAAGATGCTGCTTAGAGCAGAGTTTGCAAGCTGCTTTGCTTTAATATGCCTAGTTTGCTGGAATTTTGTGCTGGTCATAATCACAATGATACAAATGACAGATGAGTAAACATAAGTACCAAGCATAATAACCACTGAAACTTTGTTTCCTTTTAAACTCTGATAGCTGAGCTCTGTTCACTTTGATTTCAGTTTGTACCCAGGATGAGCTAAGCGCCGCATGTCAGTAATGATTTATTAATAATCACTGGCCTGTGTATGTTGTGCGTTCAACGCAGCTGACTGCGGTCCAACTCGGGTCTGATCTTGATATCAAACTGCTTAGGCTTGCCGCTCAGAGAACTGTGATGTTTCCACTGGGAATGATGAAAGGGTTCATCTGCATTTATGAGTGCAAGAGCGAGCATGAGCGAGAGAGCCATGTTTATTTTTACCCAGAACTGGTTGTTCTATGCTGGCAAGTAACAAGAAACATTTACACAATATTCCGCATGTTTTCAAACGAGCGTATAGTAAACTTTAAGGAGAACCTTTATTTAAGACCTATAGCTTCCATCATCCAAGGTACAAGGTCTTTTCTGTAATGTCCAAGCTCAGTGCTATCTAAAACCCCGCTAGCATTCTGATAAATAAGAGTACAAGTTATTGCTATGTGTTGACTTGTCTCCCACGCACTTTGTACCTCTGAGCAAAAAAGGGACTCTGTGCTTCGCTGTGCTGTAGAGCAGCACAAGCCTGTGGCTCAGACTTTTTCAAATATCTTACCATGATAAATCTAAAGCACCCTCATTCTCTCCAGCAGTACATTTACGTGCATCTAGTAATGGATTGTGACATCCGCTTGAAATATACAAGCACAAAAGCCTGTCCATATAATAGCAAGGCGTCCTCATTGTGGGTAGGTCCAACTTCAAGTGGCTATATTTAAACACCGTGTGAGTTTAGGCTTTGTTAAATCGTAACCCTGTTTGTCTTTCTTCTTTCATCCGCAGGCCCTTTTTTTCCGCGCGCCACGCTTAATCTTGTTACTCAATTAACGTCAAGCGTGACACTTTACTGCTGGCCATCTTGGCTTCCCCATGCTGGTTCTGTGCCTGTTGCATTACGTTCTAAAAGAAGCAGAGAGAGTGGAGGCTGTAGGATATTTAGGCGACTTGCTCTGCTTTCAGCTGGCTCACGCATCAGGTTTTGATCGAGTGCCGTCCTAAAACAAAAGCACAGACTCGAGGCAAAACCATACTGCAGAATGGAAACCATCCTTCTGAAAACAGCATTTGGCTTTGTTTGAGAATTAAATGTTTGGATTTATTTTCCGATTTGATTATTTTGTTTAATTAAAAATATAGTCACAGTCTGTGTTTACAGATCTGCTGAGGAAAATAGACAGAAACAATAGACCCAATATAGACAAAATAGACAGAAAAAAAATAAACCAACCAACAAATATACACTGTAGTGCCAGAAAAAAATGGTACACCAGTCTAATACATGGTAGGTCCATGAGAGAGATATTTTGTAGGTAATAAACACCATACATCCTGCAGAGTGGTCCACACGTCTGCTGTACTCTATGGTGTAGGTTTTCCGTGTTTAATGCAGGACGGTTGTCACTTTATATAATGCACTGGTGGACACAATCGATGATGTGCGTAGGCGGCGTTGCTATGTATTATGCAAAGGCTCAGATGTACCAGGGGTCCCATGGAACTGCACTGTCCCCTCCCTGTATTTATTGTTATTGTGCAATGTTACTGTAAATCGTCTTGCGTATTTATTGTAAATCGTCTTGTGTCATTGCACATGCTGCTGCACATGTGCACTTTATGTTGTATTGTGTAGTTTGATGTTCTATGTAACACCTCAGTCCTGGAGGAATGTTATTTTGTTTCACTGTGTACGCCATTTTATGTGGTTGAAATGGGAATAAAAAACACCTGACTTGACTTTGAATGCCGGCTATACAAACTCTATACAATTATGGAGCCACTACAGGTCTGAACTGGTTTTCTGGCCCAACTCCTGATAAAACGATTGACTCTGCAGAAAGTTGGGGGCCTCTGCTCTCTATGTGCCTTGCCATCTGCTGACCCCGCTCTGTCATTTTACGTGGCCTACGGCTTGGTGGCTGAATTGCTGTCATTCCCCATTGCTTTCACTTTGTTTTAATACCACTGACAGTTGACTGTGGAATATTTACAACTGGACTTGTTGCACAGGTGGCATCCTATCACGGTACAACGCTGGAATTCACTGAACTCCTGAAAGCGACCCACTCTTTCACGAACGTTTGTAGAGGCAGTCTGCATGCCTACGTGCTCGGTTTTATACACCTGTAGTCACATTCATGTCCACTTTCATGTCTTTATACTCCATAAAGTCCATCCAACAGCAAATCAGCTTAGCCCACGTGTTAGCCCATGTGCACTGTCCGTAACGTGGGTGGTCACTGCAGCCTGGTGTGAATTCTGAAAATTGTGTGGGTGGAAAAAAAATGTGTGTGTCTTATTTTTTTTCTAAAAGTTTACATGTAGACGGTATTCGGCCTGTGGGTCTCGAGTTTGACGTCTGTACATTATAGGGTATGTTTAGGGCAGTGCAAGCTAAGCGGATCATGTTCTACCAGAAAGCTCCCCTTGGTCTCAGTGAGCAAGGCTTGTACCATGCTAAAATATGCTGAGGTGCATAACTGTTTTAGCAATAGCACTTTTTAATTGGAGTCTTTGTTGTGGCAAAGTTGAAGCCACCTGCAAACGAAGCTTTTCTGCTTTTTCAGCTAAAACAGCAGTCAGATGAAATGGAATAGAAAAGTCGAGTTCACTGAAGGGGAAAATATGCCGGTTGTGAAAAACGTTTTTGTTAGCCGTTACATTTGTTTCTTGTGAACTTTGACTTGTGAATTCCTGAGTCTTTGGATCGAGTGGGGAAAAGTGGGACTGTTTGGTTGGTGCCTAAAAAAAGTCTTGCTGTTGACTGTTTCGTGGTGCCCAGAGAAATACCCATTTGTCTCTACTTTATCTAACTTTCTTGTTGGCATTGTTGCCAAAAAGTTCCATTTTATTTTAGTTCTGGTTTAGTTCAATTATACCACAGCTACATTTTCCAGGGTTGCTCTTAGTAAGGACTAATTTTGTTAAACTGAAATGGGGAAGTGTATCCATGATGATAATATGATGAGGTAAAGTCAGTGCCAGAACACAGAGATTATACATCCAGAAACACAGAAGAGAGACACCAGAGGGTTAAGTACCTCCAGTATTTATTGATTTTTAAGGTAAATTAGAGTATGGTAATAAACAAATCCCAAACAAAGTAGAATAATGATTCCCCGAACCCCTATACTGTATCTTCTTGGAGTCTTATCTACTGACCATCACTTACTGCTGCTGAGGATGAACCCATGAATCATGGGACTATGACCAATATAACCCTAGCCTAAAAAGAATGTGTAACATAAATCTTACATATGCAAATACCTAACAAATTAAATAAATAAATAAATAAATACAAGCAATGTTGGTGTCCAGCACAGATTGGAGGTCTCTCTACTTAAACACTAAAAATATCAGCCTACAGGTAAGGTGTGTTTAAGTAAAGAAAACTTCAATTGTGCTGACCCTTCAAGACTGGAGCTGTGCTTCCCTGGGTTAAACCTATAATAAAGCACAACCCATAATAAAGTTAACCAACTAAGTGACAAACATTCCCCTCTCCATGCCACTTCACAAACCTTTATCCAGGAAGCCATACCTAGGCTGCATCTGAAATGGCATACTTGAATATTACCTACTAGCTTGGAGCAAGTATATACTATTAAACCACTAATCTAGTATACACTTTTAGTATGCGATCATGTAGTATGTACACCACCTCGGACGCATGTGATCTGCCATCTTACCAACAACCTTTGACCCAAAACCTCACACCACTTGAGTCCCACACAATAATTATTTATAGTTTCAATTTGAATTAACTTTAAATTTTGTTTGTAATTAAAAATGTTACCTTAGCTCAGCCAGTTCCCTTGCAGAGAATTATGGGATACGTCAGGCTTGTATAGTGTGCTGGCGTAGCATACTAAAAAAATCTCTCCCGACCTAGTAGGACATCCGGGAACCTTTCATATGCTACCTGATACATACTAGGTATTTGAATGCACTACATTGCATATTAACTAGTATGGGAGTATGCTATTTCAGTCTTTTTCAGAAAGAACGAATCAGCTCTCACTACAACAAAGCATTTGCACCTGAGAGTATGACCAAATCAAATGAGTTTCAGACATAAGCCTAAGAAAAGATGTCTGCAAGCACACTTTCCTTTGTCTGCTTTTGACAAATTTGCACGTTTGGACGTTCTGCAGCACAAGTGCCCAATGCATCAAGCGTGGGTTGTGATTATTTATGCATTAATAGACGGGGGCATTAGAGCTTTAGGGGCAGCTGTAGGCTTGTGGTTATGGAACCAGCCTTGTGACCGAAAGGTCTCTGGTTTAATTCCTGCACCAACAAGACAAGAATAAAGTGCTCTTGAGTAAGGCACCTAACTCTCCTAGTGCTTCTCAGGCTCTATCAATAAGGTTGCCCACCTCTCTGGGCAAGTGTTTTTATTGCCCCCTAATTTGCGTTCACTAGTGTGAACTAGTGTGTGTCAAATGCATAGGTCAAATTCCTCTGTGTGTACAAGCACAATGGTCAATGAGTCACTTACCTTAAGATGAGACCTAACCTTATGATGATGTTTTGTTTAAGAAGTTATTTGAAAAAAAAAAAAAAAAAACGTAACTAATTGTGCTCATTCACCTAAAGGTGACAATTACTTTATATATATAAATATAAAAATGTTTTCCATTCTCTGCTTTTTGTTATGTTTGAGCAGAACGATAAAGGACAGTGTCCTGTAGACATGGTACCCGAGCCTCTGGACATGCCGCTTGAGATGGCAGATGCTGCAGCACAGGCCAAAGAGCTGAGGGCGTTGCTGAGGAATGTTCTACCCCAACCTGTCACTCCTCGGCCTCCTGTGCCTGGGCAACCGCTCGACCTTTACTCAGAGAAAGCCCAAGCACATCTCGCCAGCATGGGCATCCATCTCGGAGACAAGGTCGTCATCGCCGGCCAGAAGGTACTGTTCAGTCTTAATTGGGAGAGTGTGTAGTTATTTTCAAGTAATCATAAAGTTACTGATCATGTGTTAAGTATGTACATTTCCATTTGTCTTTTTTTTTCGTAAAGATAATAAGCCCCACACATCTTCCCAATTTTCTCTCTCCTCCTCATCTTCTGTCTAATATTTAAAGAATCCCACGCCCATGTTTAATCAGTATGCATCTTGGCTCTGGTATATAACAGCAGCTGCCAAAAACTTCCCACTTTTCCCTTTACGGTTTCACAACCACTTGTAATACCAGTGTCTGTCGTAGGTGGGCTGAACTTTAAACCTCACTGTTGTTTTACGTTTGTAACTTAGCTTTTGATGCTTAATATGTTGTATTAATCTTGCAGTAGTGTTTAGTGATTTAAACCAAAATGAATTGTAATATTTAATGATTAGAACAAGTGGATGTCTAGTCCTTCTTTTCAGTAATTCTTCATTCATTCAGTAATTCTTCAGTTATAATACCTTTAGAATATACACTGTATTGACAAAAGTATTGGGACACTCCTCTTAATCATTCGATTCAGGTGTTTCATTTAGTCCCATTGTCACAGGTCTATCCAATTAATCACCTACATTTACAGCATTTTGCAGATGCCCTTATCCAGAGCTACTTAGTCAGTTACTTGGAATATCCAAAACTAGTTCAGGATTCAAGAAATTGAAGCCAGAGTACTACTAGAAATGAGCCATGTCGTACCACTTGTAAAACTGACCAAAGTCCAAAAACTTTCCTAAACTATGGACAACCTAAAGAGACAACAAGACAATAAACACAATTTGCTGAACTAGCAGAATCTGGCTAAAAAGTTCTAGAATACAAGAGCCTACCTCAAAAGGATCCAGCACAGCACACCACCCAGCCCTCCAGCCAGCCTTTACAAATATTTGTTTAAGAATTGGTCATTCCACGGCAACTCGGTCCTGATGTGGCAGACTACGTAGGCTTACTCACCAAGTGCTGAGATGCATAGCGTATAAAAGTCCCCAATAGTATACTGACTCAGTAACTCCAGAGTTCTAAACCTCTTCTGGCATTAACATCAGCACAAAAACTTTGCACCGGGAGCTTTATAGAGCATGGATTTCCGTGGCCTATCTGGCCATAAAATGTTCCTGTAGGGGTAGTGTGTAGGCATCCCAATACTTTTTTGCATATAGTGTTTTCAAGACATGAAGAAATAGACCACGAATAAATAAAAATTATGAACGAATGAAGTGGATATCTTTATTCCCATTGGTCTATTGGTAACCAATACTCTTGTGCTAATAAATACAATTTATATGTATCTTGCCGACAGGATTGAAAAGATTTGAGAGGATCATTTTTGGTTATATGTTAATATGTGACTGCATTAAAACAATCAGTCCAATCTAGAAACCAGAATCTGATTTTGACCTGACCTTCTTTGCTTCAGGTGACCTGAGAAAAATCTCACATATAGGTGGAATAGAAATTATAATAGTAATAGATAAGGATGTATAGGCATGAATGTTGGGGTGGTCTTGGTAAAAGGAACTTCTAGTAGATTTTACGTGACATTTGCCTATGACATAGCATGCATTACGGTTCAGCTGCCAAAACCACTAGAATTTTAAGTATCCCCTAAAAATATATATTCTTTCATTTCCTTAATTTTGAAAAGATTTATAAGCAAGCTTAAGGCACAAGTATAAAGAAAACAAACTACCCTTTAATGTGTGAATACACATCTGCTCAAAGATCTGCTGAATATGCTAAGTAAACAGCAGTAACGCTAGCACACTCTTATATAGTGTTTGCCTTAAGCACTGGCTAAAACTGCAGTACAATTTATAGATCCTCAACACTAATGGATTGTTTCATAAATGCCAAGCGGAAAATATATTTAGATGTGTTTAGACTGAGGTTTGTGTAGAGCTATGACCACACTTTTACCATATATCTTATTATTATTTACTGCTGTCAGTGCAGATGTTTGTGTGTTTTTATGCAAGTTACATGGAACATGCATCTGGAGAATCAAAACTCTAACTCTAGTGTACAGAGTGTTTCAGAGCTCAGACTTTCTGGATAATAGACTTATTGACGATGTACACGTTTCTCACACCTAGAGCAGTATAAAGTCCAGTCCAGTCCAGTCCAGTCTCTTCTAACCTCCCTGCCATCCTGTCGTCCTGAAATTCATGTTGCATTAAAAAATACAATAGGGTTAAAGAAATATGATGAAATAATTAATGTATCCATAACAAATAAGTGCTTGGTCAGCCAATTGCTGTAACTCTTCTGCTGTACTTATATATCTATGTACAATAAATATACAAGTAAGTATATTTAAAAAATCATAAACTAATTAAATTTAAAAAAGTAAACAAATAACCAATCAACCCAACCACGAAATAAATAGATACATAAAATCACATAAAGTGATTGTGCTAAAGTATTAAAGCCAATATATTTTTTTTCTGATAAAACATTGGATATCTTTATGATTTAAAAAATAAAATAATTAAAGAAACACATGCACATGAACTATTTATGGTTATTTATTGAATATTTTGAACAACTGTAATCAAAGCATGCATCACTTGAAATGAAAACGCATTATGTAAAAGGTCACATTTTAGTTTTAATGTAAATAGAAAGTTGTCTGAAATCAAATAAATAAATAAATAAATAAATAAATAAATAACTTCGCATTTCGCATTTTTCTGCAATATTTGCATTTGGTATGTTTTTGTTCAGTGTCACTGAATCCAAAATGCACCCAAACAACAGACCCCCTTCCACATCATAATTCTGACACACAACCCGGTGGACAAATTAGTGCCAAACA
>JAOVVF010000002.1:19875951-19886580 GCA_028565595.1 Duopalatinus emarginatus
AAATGGATGGATGAATGGATAGATGGGTGGATGGATAGATAGATAGATAGATGGATGGATGGATGGATGGATGGATGGATAGATGGGTGGATGGATGGATAGATAGATAGATAGATGGATGGATGGATAGATGCACCAAGCACTAAGGCTTGCAGTGTAAATGTAGATTCACACTCATCTTTCTTTTTTACCTCCTTGTTTGTTTCAAATGTTTCAAAAGTATTAGAATAGTTGTAGTATAAAACATACCACTATAGTTGTAAAATCTTTCTCTTTTTTTTTTCCTACAGGCATCTTCGCTCCTCTCTCTAAAATCACGAAATTCTCTGAACGACGCCGACCGATACCTTTCCGCCCTCCTCGACACATCGACCTTTCACGGGTCAAGTCAAAAGTCGACACAGGTATGCAATCCTTTGACAGGCAGTGAAAGTGCCCTAGTTTTCCACATGTACAGTTTATTTGTATCCTTAGGGCTCGTTTGATGCATAACCCTTACCTTAACCTTGAGGTGAGAGAGAGAGAGAGAGAGAGAGAGAGAGAGAGAGAGAGAGAGAGAGAGAGAGAGATGTATAACGAAGTAAGAAGGAAAGTTATTGTAAGAGGTGAATAAAAGATATGTAGAGTACTGAAGAGCCTAGCGATTAAAATTCTGTGCTAAGTAGTACATGATCAAAGCTCTGTCCAGGTAAAACTTCCCGTCATTACCTAAGGAGCGTGCTGATCTAAGGAAAATACCCAGTGCTGGGGTGGCGAGGTGCGACCCAGCACAAAGCTGAGTATTTTTATAATTCAGAGTTGATTAATTTTCAATAACAGTCTATGCCAGAATGTTTTATTCCTATATTATTTCCAACAGCAATTTGCACTTCAATGCATAAATGATATCATACATTTAATCCATTTATAATTGAGTTAGGTTTAATGTTGTGGAACAGTCGCATAAAACAAGCTATAAACAGCTATAAACATCATTCAGTTAGCAGCCTTTTTTCCCCCTCTTTCATCTGAAGACATTCCTATAGTAAAAAACAAAAAACTTACAGACTGCTATAAAGCTCTGATTCCTTAAAGAAGGATAAATACACAGAAGACTTCCCTGTAGTGTCGAAGATTATTCTTTGTCAAATGACACATAAGGACAACAACAACAACAATAATAATAATAATAATAATAATAACAAATCCCTTCGGATTTGTAAAATTCTATCTATATATTTATTGTTATTATAATTAGTAGTAGTATTTTTTATTTATTGCTTTATTTATGATTTATTGATTTTTAAATCTGTTTACCAACGGGAACAACGTAATAATCTGCTATTCTAGAAACTGAACTGACACATTCTGACAAATCTGATTCAAGAATTTAGGAACATTTCTTTACAAATCAGTCCTTTATTATATAATAAAATTATAATTATTATTATACACTGACTGGCCAAAGAAAGTCACACATGCTTATTAAAAATATTTTCTGGACCGCTTTTGATTATGCTATGTATTTACTCTGGCATTGTTTCAGCAACCTTATGCAACGTCATATCAAGTAGTTTTTATTGTCATTACAACCATATACAGTGTTGTACAGTACACAGGGAACCAACCAACGTTCCTCCAGGACCAGGGTGCTACATAGAGCAATAAACTACACAATAGAACGTAAAGTGCACTCGTGCTGAAGCATGTGAAATGATGCAAGACGATTTAATAAATACACAAGACAATATACAATAAATACGCGAGACAATGTGCAATATACAAAAACCATTAACACGAAATATAGGGAGGAGACAGTTTTTACACCTATACAAAGACTACCACTAGTGGGAGCAGTAAGGTGCAGTTATGTCCATTTTTGTATAGGTGTAAACATTGTTTGGCAGCAATTTTTGTCCATTTTGGTATGAATGTAAACATAAACATTGTGTTTATCGGCAGTTCTGTCCATTTTTTGGTATAAATGTACTCTTACATTTGTGTAGACATTTTTTTTAAGATAAGATTGTGTGTGTGTGTGTGTGTGTGTGTGTGCAATTGTTCAGACCAGACTCTGATTGTTCAGAAGTCTGAAAGCTTGGGGAAAGAAGTGGTTGCACAGTCTAGATGTGAGGTCTGGATGCTTTGGTACCTTTTTCCAGACGGTAGGAGGGGGAAGAGTGTGTGTGAGAGATGTGTGTGGTCATCCACAATGCTGGTTGCTTTGCGGATGCAGTGTGTAGTGTAAAAGTCTGTGATGGTGGGGAGAGAGACACCGATCATCTTCTCAACTGTCCTCACTATCCGCTACAGGGACTTGCAGTCCAATACGGTGCAGCTCCCAAACCAGGCAGTGATGCAGCTGCTCAGGATGCTCTCGATGGTTCCTCTGTAGAATGTAGTGAGGGTGGGAGGAGGGAGATGTGCCTTCCTCAGCCTTCTCAGGAAGTAGAGACGCTGCTGGGCTTTCTTGGTTATGGTGCTGGTGTTGAGGGACCAGGTGAGATCCTCCGCCAGATGAACTCCAATGAACTTGGTGCTCTTGAAGATCTTGATGACAGTGGAGCCGTTGATGTGAAGTAGAGAGTGATCACACCTTGTCCTTCTGAAGTCAACAACCATCTCTTGGGTCTTGTCTACGTTCAGAGACAGGTTGTTGGTTCTATACCAGTCCGTTAACTGTTGAACCTCTCTGTATGCTGACTCGTCGTTCTTGCTGATGAGACCCACCACAGTCGTGTCATCTGCAAACTTTATGATGTAATTCGAGCTGTTCATTGCTGCACAGTCATGAGTCAGTAATGTGAACAGCAATGGACTGAGCACACAGCCCTGGAGGGCCTCAGTGTTCAGCGTGGTGGCGCTAGGAGTGTTTTGTCTGATCCGGACTGACTGAGTTCTCCCAGTCAGGGAGTCCAGGATCCAGTTACGAGAGAAGTGTTCAGGCCCAGTAGGATCGGCTTTCCGATCAGGTGCTGAGGAATGATTGTGTTGAATTCTGAACTAAAGTCTATGAACAGCGTTTGAACATGTGAGTGAGTGCCAGGTGAAGTGTGGTGGATATGGCATTGTCCGTTTAGTGGTTGGGATGGTACGCGGTACACAAACTGCAGAGGGTCTAGTGAAGGAGGCAGCAGGGCATCATGACCAGCCTCTCGAAGCGCATCATAATGATGGGTGTGAGTGCAGGACATTGAAGACTTCTTTGGCACGGGTATGATGGTGGCAGATTTGAGACATGTCGGAACGGTGGCACTGCTCTGGGAGATGTTGAAGATATCAAGGAAGACCTCTGTCAGCTGGTCTGCACATTCCCTGAACACTCTACCAGGAATGTTGTCTGGTCCAGCGGCTTTCCATGGGTTCACTCACATTTTTTTAGTTTTTCTCACATAAGCTGCTGTAAGGTACAACACCTGGTCGTCAGGACAAGGGGTGGTCTTTCTCACTGCCACGCCGTTCTGTTTCTTGAACCGAGCGTAGAAGTCGTTCAGCACATCTGGAAGGGAGGCATCACTGTCACAGGCAGGTGGTGTTTTCCTGTAGTTGGTGATGGCCTGGATGCCCTGCCACATGCGCCATGTGTCACTGCTGTTCTTGAACATATAGTTCATTCATCTTGAAGAAAGAAGATCATTGAGGAACTTTAAACTGTAGAGGAACCTCTTAAGGTGCTTTGAGGAACCTTCTCAGTTATATCCGAATAAAGATCCTCTGGTTCCAGATTTTATACTGAGGAATTCCAGAAGTTCTTCTAGGCACCTATGTGAGCACTGTGGAACATCTGGAGTTCCTCAAGGAGGAAGAGCCCCTGGGTTCTTGGAGTAACCTATTAGGTTGTTCAAGGAACTTAAAGTAAAATCTTTTTTCCAGTCCTCTAGTTAGACAGCAACTCTCTTGTAGAATTTAAGTCAATGGGCTGCTAAAGGCAACAAAAGCCGCTCATATGCCAGATTTATTCCCTTTTTATTGTACCAGAAACTGTCAAATTGTTACTGACAAACCCAAAATCACAGATAAATTACACCTTTATAAAAATTTGAAAATAACTTCACTGGCCACACCGCTCGCTGCTCCACCACCGTCCACCATAGTTTTTAAAAAAAAATCAGAATAAATGGTCAGAAGGCAGCATTCTGAGTCATCTAGGAATTGAGACACAGCCTATTTCTCAGGAGTGCATGTAGGATGATGTAAAATGCTGTCTACATAGAGAGCTCTCCGGGTTTTGAGACAGACCCCAAATCCCAAATGTGTATACACAATGCTGTGTACTTCGCAGCCTGCCAATATAATCTTAATCCTGATTAATAGAAATCATTACACCTTCTGTGTGCATCCTTATTTATCACAGGATCTCCCCATAGTGCTGTAAGATATGCCATTCATTTTCTTGTGTGTGTGTACGTGTGTGTACGTGTTTGTGTTTGGAGGATGAGTATGAAGTCGTTGATTTGTTTTCCTATGCTCTCTGCGGCACACTCTCGTATTGGATTTTCCTGCAGTGCTTAACTGTGCTGCCCTGATATATGACTCTGTGTTTCTGTGTATGCTGCTTTGGAAGAGCATTGCTTTAAGAAAAGCAGTGGTATTATACAATATGTTCCTTCCAAGACTTGCTGTTTTGTTTTTGTTTTTTTCTTCTTGACAGCTGGTACGTATTAAAACAAATTAAAACAAACAGCCTCACTCTGCCTCAAGCATCCTATTAGTATTAATGATATCGACATCATTTTATATGATTTGGGAGGAAAAACTTGACTGATACAATTAGAATCTTGATGCTAATTAATAAGTGAAGCAAGTTAGCTAATGGACCTGGGTGGTATAGATGGAATCTATATAGATGGAATTTTCACCAGTTGTTAATTTTTTGATTATGCATGTCCCAAAGTATGAAAGTGAAAGTGAGCTATTTGCCTTCTGTGCTTGCATAAAAAGAAATGTGATGTCTGCATTTAACCCATCCGTGCAGTAAAACACACACCAGTGAACACTAGTGGGCAGTGAACACACTTGCCCCAAACCAGGCCGCCCAGCGAGCAGTTTGGGGAGTTAGGTACCTTACTTAAGGGCACCTCAGTTGTTACTTGTCCTGTGCAGGGGTTGAACCCGGGACCCTCCATTCATGAGACTGGCTCCTGGCACTGGGCTGAGGCTGCCCTGTATTGTATTATCTATCTACTACAGCAATTTTACAATAATTATTTGTATGTATACTAAACTATAGTGGAAGTAAAAGTGAGTTACTCTTTTGACCATTCTTTTGTGCAGTGGAACTGACCTCCGAATTTGATCAGTCTGTGCAGTGAAACACGCACGTACACACTACTGAAAACTAGGGGGCAGTGAGCACATCTATCCAGCACAGCGGGCAGCTCCTATCCACAGTGCCCAGGGGGCATTTGGGGATTTAATGCCTTGCTCAAGGGCACTTCAGTCCTCACCAGTGCAAAGATCTCTGTCCTGTTGTGGGAAATGTGCTGACTATGGACACTGGAATATTAAATAAGCTTCAGCTTACAGAAAGCTTTACTATATCAATAGTGAACAACCAGTTTCAAGTGAATGTGACATTTATGTAAATTATGTAAATTCTATAAATTATGTAAATTTGCCAGACGTAGTTTTAGGAGTATTGCCCAAGGACTCTTATTGGTGTAGCACAGATTGGTGGCCCAGACTGGGAGTCAAACCTTGGTATTTTATTTGACTAAACTGTCTTTTTACAGGTTATTGCATCATAATATAAAAAAGATCAGGCTATAACACATAATTGTGTCTTTCCTTCCTTTCTTCCTTCATTTTCCCCTATTTTTTCTTTCTTACTTCTTTTTTTTAATTTATTAATTCATTACTTTTATTTTTATTACTGGCGCTCCATACAGGGGGCTTTCCTGCATTGCACCCAGTGACTCCGGGTTGACTCCAGACACCCTGATGGACAAAGAGGATGATAGAATGATTGACTGAGATCTGTCTTTCTGATAGATATCTGTCTATCTGTTGTTCTTTTTTTTTCTTTCTCCATCATCGTTATTTACTAATCTCAATTCCACTGTACGCCCTGCTTTCCTTCTTTGTACTTTTATTTTTTTCTGCACACTATATTTATGTCCTTTATTACTGTTACTGTTACTGGAGACTCTTTCACCATCTCCTAATCACACAGCTTCACTATAATAACAATAAAGATAAATGCACATGGTTATTAGTCACAGATTATCTGCCTTGCAACCTCATGCACATTAGCTGTGACTTCTGACACCACGACTGTCAGAGGTGGGTAGAGTAGGCAAAGTCGCTAGTGGCTGCATTTGATTGGTGAGCCGCAGTCATGTGACCGAGCCTCTGTTGGAAGTCTCAACGAAACATAACAAAGAGATTGTGCATTGGACAGATCGATAAAAATAAGTAGCGAGTATCGAGCAGCATGTAGCTCAATGTTAAGGAAATGTAGTGTGTTACTACCCACGTCTGGTGACAGTATAATGAGACCTGCTGTTAAAGAAAATGAATTAAAATCAGTCAGAGTTACGAATTCTCCAGGGCAGCCATAGGCATGTGATTAAGGGACCAACCTTGTAACTGGAAGGTCCCCAGTTTGATACCAACATGACACGACTGACATGTTCTTTGAGCAAGGCATCTAATCCCAAACTGCTTCCCACACACCATAGAAATGGTTGCCCACTGCTCCAGGTGACTATTTACTGCCCCCTAGTGAGTGTGTTCACGTGTGTGTGTGTGTGTGTGTGTGTGTGTGTGCGTGTGTGCGTTTCACTACACGGATTGGTTAAATGCAGAGGTCAAAATCCTCTGTGTGTACAATGAATGAAATGAATGAAAGAATGAAAGTGAACTATTTGCCTACTGTGTTTGCACACAGAGGAATGTGACCTCCACATTTAACCAATCCCCCAGTGTACACTAGGGGGCAGTGAAGACACTTGCCCGGGGCAGGGGGCAGCCCTAAACCACGGTGCCCGGGGAGCGGTTGGGGGAGTTAGGTGCCTTGCTCAAGGGCACCTCAGTTGAATCTTGCCCTGGGCGGGGATCGAACCCACAACCTTCCGGTCAAGAGACTAGTTCCCTAACCACTAAGCCACGGCTGCCCCAAAGCACAGTGGTCAATGAGTGGTCAGCAACTTAATAATAGAGTTATATTATTAATAGTAATAGTATCTTTATAGTACACTTACATTATGAACACTGAAGTGCCAAAAACTGGTACAGATGTGCCTAATCAAAATACACAGTCTGGTGGTGGCTCCATAATGGTATGGGTTTAGCTGCCATTCCACGGTACGTCTCTGGTAATGTCTCTGACAAGTGAACGCTACGTGTCCTAGATTCATTCTGATAGGTTTGGCTTCTTCCAACAGGACAATGCATCACTACACACATCTAAAGACACCAAATTATGGTTAAAGGAACACTTATCCGAGTTTGTCACAAAAATCACAGCATTGTTGAACACATCTGGAATGCCATGCACGTACAATAGAACATAGAAATGCTACACCTCAGAATGCAACAGAATTGTGGACCGTTCTGCAGGAAGTATGGTGTTCATTGCACACAGAATATTTTCACGAGCTACCGTCTATGCCTTAGTATTAAACTGGTGTATTAGTTTTTCTGGCACTTCAGTGTATGTGAGATGTTTGTACATCAGTTTTACATATTACTTTAGCGTTGTCATGTCAAAACTTCAGGATTTGTATCTATTTATCCTTTAATTTTTTTTTTTTTTTTTTTGGTCGAAATGCTTTCAGTTATCTATGTTTCGTTACGAATAGGCATTTCTCTCTTATCCTGTATTAACTGCACTTACTTTTTTTTTTTTTAATTCTACACCCATACATGCCTTTACTGCCCTCAGCCACCAACCCCCTCCCTCCCCCGTATTTTTCATTTCCTCTCTTCCCTCTTCATTTTCTCTAGAGGCCTGAGTCACGCGTCACCGTTCACGCAGGCCCTGTAGGGTGCTTCATGAGTCACGGAATCAGTGTGACGCACACTACAGGCTTCAAATTGCTGCTCAGTTCAGCCCCCCTCATCCCATAATGACAGTATCCAAGCTCTGCTCTTATTTTTTAAGAAGTTTTAATGATACAATCATTCTAATGCCTGTCAGTAGGAAACGAACACATCTCTGCGGTGGGCTGTTCAGTTTGACGGTGAGCTGTTTCACTGCTCCCTGGTTCCTCTTCTGGTTTGCATTGGTTGGTTTTTGTGCATCCGGTTGATATGTTGACCTGAGAGACGTGTGTTTAATCAGCAGATTTGCTGGCGTCAGAGGTCGAGAGGGATATGTGACGTCATTGACCTTAGGATTTCGTGCACAGTAGGCCTGATTTACTCATATAGAGGCGAAGTATGTTTCACCGAGAGACGACAAATGAAAGTAAGTGTGCTTTTACTGCAGGTGACCAAACAGGGTGGGAGTAAAAAGTCTGGTTTACATTTACATTTACCTTTACGGCATTTGGCAGACGCTCTTATCCAGAGCGACTTTCAAGGTTACTGATATTACAGGAAGGCCAACGTAGTGTTAGGAGTCTTGCCCAAGGACCCTTATTGGTGTAGCACAGACTGGCTGCCCAGATCGGAAATCGAACCCTGTCCTCTCACATGGGAACCCAATGATGTTACCACTGTACCACACCAACCACTCTATAGTTTATAGTCAAATGTTCTTATAATAAGATTAACTACTTTCCAGGCAAGTTCAGACAAGTTCAAACTGTACCTGCATTTTGCACAGTGTTACGGCATAAAATATAAGAGCCAATCAAATTCCAATATGTAAATGTTGCCTGTGTATAAAGAGGTATATCAGTGGTTCCTTTAATCCCATCCAGGGTACATGTCCTTTCCTTCCTTCCTTCTTTCCTTCCTTCCTGTAGTCCTTCTTTCTTTTAGTCCTTCCTTTTGTCCATTTAGTCTTGCATTCTTTCTGTTTTTTTAGTCTTTCCTCCAGTCCTCTTTCCTTCCTTCTTTTCATCCTTTGTTCCTTCTTTTCCTCCTTCCTTCCTTCCTTCCTCCTTTACTTTTTCTTTCCTTCCTTCAGTACTTCCTTCCTTCCTTCCTTCCTTTGTACCTCTCTTTGTTCCTTCCTTCCTTATTTTCTTTCTTCAGGCCTTCCTTTTTTTCCTTCATTCAGTACATCTTTACTCAAATATGTAGATTGTTCGTTTATTTTTGGATTTGCTTGTCTTTCTTTCTTTCTTTCTTTCTTTCTTCTTGTAAAACTGTAACTAATCTTGGGACAGAAGACCCCCTGTCTTCTTTGTGCCGTCTCTGTCTCTGACTTTTGTGTTACTACCTTAAAGAAGGAGGAAAAGTAGACACTTATAAGTGAACAGCTCTTTATAGTTGCTATAAAATCAGTGATATAAGAAGTAAACTTTTTTTTTTTTCAGATTTTTACAACATAATAGATAAAAAAAAAAACATAATTCTCAGCTTTCTCTTATAATTAAATCACCGTATTAAATAATAATAATAAAAAACACATTTTACAATAAGACTGGAAAGGTTTTTAAAATAAAAAGAAAGCTAAAAGAGTGAGAAGGTTTCTTAAGTGTAAATGAAGTCTTGTCTCTGTGGTTTTATCTTCAGGACATTCTGAAGTGAAGATATTTAACTTTAGTGCAGTAACAGGCCTTTATTATGAGTCGGGCTGCATCACACCAGCCTTTCGTTTTGACTTCACTGTAGGTTGGTTATCATGGAATATTATTAATGAATCATGAAATGTTTTACTCTTTGCATGATAGAAACTTAATTATTGTTCTTAAGGTCATTTTTTAATCCACAGATGAGTTCCCAGGTTTAATTACTCACATTTCCACAGGCATGATCATTATATTATATAACTCTATACACACCTTTCATCTAGTTTCACTTATACTGGGCAGCATTTCATATTTCTTTCACAAATACCTCGTTGCATTGCATCTTCTCATTTACGAAGTCACACAAAAACTGGAACAAAGCATCAGTCTGTTGTTTTCTCTAATCACACTCTCATTAGTGCTTCCTTTGCAAAGTTGCTGAGAAATTAATTGCAGTTACTTTTTGTTTTTTTTATTATTTTTTTTTAAAATCACTATAAATGTGCTTCTAACAAATCAATGGCTTAGTTGAGCAGTCACACCATGATGCATTTGTTATCCAGTTGCGAGGCATGTCGATGCTGTAGTTCCTTTACACGAGCACATTGAGCATTCAACTTGATAACAAACAGCTACTCCCACAATCCCAGCTCTGATTGCCTGTATTTGTTGAAGCAGAAAGGAAGAAAAGACACCAGAGAAGCAGGAGAAAGACAAAGACATCGAAATGGAGAAATGTAGAGCCGAGGTACATGATAGCACCAGAATGCTAATGGTTTTGATTGGTTGATTGTCATTTATTAGTGATGAAAATGATCCTGAGGCCTTAGCTTGTGTTAAATTACAGTGTTTCTGCAGAATTAATTTTATTTATTTTTGGTTTATTAGTTTGTACAGCAGATAAAAAATTTTTTGTACAGTACAGCTAAAAAATTGTAGCATTTTGTGAGGTAGAAGCACAGAAAAATAAATATGGAATTTTTCCTCTACCTGGTTTCTCTCTCTCTCTCTCTCTCTCTCTCTCTAT
>JAOVVF010000002.1:19891180-19903374 GCA_028565595.1 Duopalatinus emarginatus
AAAGACAGAAAGTGACTCTGCTGTACGGACATCAAGGGGTAGTTCATTCCACCACCTTGGTGCCAGAACAGAGAAGATACCTTCTCAGGGCAGGTATGAAATGTACTATATACTGTATTTGAATGTGGCTCAAAAGCAAATATTACTGCCATTAAAATCCGCATATAATGGCCGTATCTTTGCTGTGGTGAAAAAACTGGTTCCTACCACGACAAAGCTTCACGTCTGGTAAATGAAGCCTGGTAAAAGAATTTTATTAACACACATCATGTGAAGAGGGTACATTCATGTCTACATTCTTTCATTTTATATTTGCATCATGTTGTTATATTTTTCACTTATTGAATGTCTCACCACCATTCAGGTTGTCCTTGACATTATTTCCACATTGTGAAGATGCAGCGATTTATTTATTTATTTATTTATTTATTTATTTATTTATTTTTTCCATGTGCAGGCTGACTAGTAAAAATAGCACTGTTTGTTGCGTCCAACTTAATTTCATTTCATTAATTTTATTTTATTGTACTTTAAATTTACTACATGTAAAGGAACCAAATCCTTAAACAGCAGTTGTCATCTCCAAAGTCACTGATGATAAATATAATTGACCTAGCTATCCACCTTTCTTTTCCGTCTGCCATTAAAAATCTGAAAATTGTCTTAACTGGATGTATTATAACTTAACTTTAGACTGAAGTGGGCCTTATTCTTTATGCCATAAGTGTGCTGTAATTAATGTGCTGTTTAAAGGCCATCTGAATCTCCGAAGGAGGCACAAGTTCTACAGGCTATATTTAGTTCATGAAATGTGAAAGCCATTTAATCAGACGGCTTTTCCTTGCCGACACTGTCCCCCCTTAAGACATGGTGCATGGTTATCCATTAGCCTCTAACTTGTTTCATTAATGAACTCCTTGGCCCATGAAGGTCTCTGAATGTGAAGGCTTAATGACATCATGTCCCAAATTCATTTGGAAAGGCATTAAAGGCCTGACCTGACTCCTCCTGCTGTGTCTGATCCTGCCCTTTTAAGTGGTAGGGATGAGGGGTTTGGGTCCCTGCTCGTGGCACATACTTTTCCATCAATGTGCAGCATTAATGTTGGGCAGAGTTACATTTGCTAGCTTTGAAGTGTACTTAATGCACTTGAAATCAGGTCATTTGGTATTCCTTTCCTGTCCTTACCAATTTCTGTATAAACTGATGGCAGGAATTAAATACATTTGTAAAAAGCATATTTAGTTCCTGATTTAGCAAACACCATTCCGAAATATGCTTATTAACATAGTCTACATGGGATTGTGCATTTCACATGAGGACTGTAGAACATCTTTTTATTTTATTTTATTTATTTCTGCTTTTTTGCTTCTATCAAAAACAAATGAAATACAGGCTACATATAGATTTACTTACCAGAATCAGTAAGATTTATTAAACCCATAGCTCACATTGGATGCTGTCACATGTCTAATGTTTAGTCCATTTGAATTGAACCCTGGTGTGTTTTCCTCTCGGGTGCACTTCGCTTGCGCATCGCTTGGATTCGGTGTGGACCAAAACAGCCAGGCTGCTTCCAAACCTGTTTCTCCGACACGTCATGGAGACGGTCTCGCTGTAAGTCAGCAATTTAAGCCTGAATCAGCCACATGTGGAAAGTGATGCATTTAGGGCTGAACTAAACAGAGCCGGAGAACTAAGTGCTGCAGAAATGTGACATGTTTTGGAGATTTGAAATGTTGAGCAAAATGAGTCAATAAACTCAAGATGCGATACACAGCATTTTACACCATCCATTTGTACTATAGTAAATTCTAGTCATTTCAATAATTATTATTGTTTAATATATTAAACATGGTTCAATGTTCTTCAAAGATCTGTATACTTACATTGCCAGGAACACATTATATAATGTTTAAAGTTGCATCAGTTATTTTTGATGTAGACTTGACAGCGCTGATGTAACTACCATGCCTCAACCAGTCATTACTTTGAAATGGATTACATGGGCTGGTTATGTATATAAATCCTAAATGATTGATTGTCATGTGAGTTGTTTGAAGCTCTCGGATATTCACTTTCACCAATTGTCCCTTACCTAAATCTCAAATTGGTAATATTTTGGCTGGTGCTTTTGCCATGACTAAATTTCCAAATGCTTTGAGTTTATTCATGCAATGAATCCCCCCAGGGATGCATCCTCTCCCCACTGCTCTTCTCCATCTACACCAGTGACTGCACCTCAAAGGACCTAGTTGTAAAACTGCTCAAGTTCACAGACAACACTACAGTCATCTGCCACATTGAGGATGGCACCCCAGCAGAGGATGCTTTTCTGTGGCAACTGAAGAATCATGGACTGCAGCAGGAGCTGTTGAACCTGTCATTAAACCTGTCTTGTTGTCTTCCATCACAAAACAAGATAGGGACAGACTACAGAGAACCGTAAAGACAACTGAAAACATCATTGGTCCAGCCTCCAGGACTTATTTCTATACCTTAAGATCCAGGAAACGGGCAGGGAAAATCATTACAGATTCCTCTCACCCTGCACACAGCCTTTTCCAGCTTCCCCCTCTGACAGGAGCTACAGATCCGAGTCTGAACCATCCCCAAGTACAGGAAATGAACCAGACATTTAATTGCGCTTTGGCTTTTCTGTCAGTGTGAGCGCTGAACTGAACTAAACCATGAGCCAAAACATACCCAAAGTACTAAGCTAAATGCTGCGGAAGTATGATGTGCTCTGGCTATTTGGAGCGATGAGCCGAACAAGTAAACAGGATGCAATACTTTTTTTGCAATACAGGATGCAATACAATTAAGTTGTTTCTTCTATAATTATCTTGTATTATACTGAGCATGACCCCATGTTCTCTTAAGGTTTGTTTACCTTTTCTCATTGTCAAGAACACATGAAATCATGTTAAAAGTTTGGTCAGTTATAGTTCAGGTAGACTTGACAGCAGTGAGAAAACTAGCATGCATCAGTCAGTCATTACTGAGCACTGTACAATTTTTATGAAAGCCATAATTATGGTTTGCTTTGCACAACTCAAACCTCTGCCATATGAGATCTCTGTATGTGCATGACTGTGAGGTTTTGGTCTGTTTTTTTTTTTTTTTTTTTTTTTTTATTCATTGGCAAAAGCAAGGCTTGTAAATAAAGTGTGTGGCCATTTTCTGCATATATTTCTATATGTCCATATTTTTATTATAATCATTATTTTAATTTTCAGTATCATTATCCCCTTTTTTCTCCCCAGGTGCTCTGTCACGCAGCTGTTCCACATCATCCTCCTCTCTGGACTCCAGACACGCCCTTGCTCTCCAACCTCCAATTCCTGCCCCTCGACAGAGACGCCCCCTTCGTCCTCGGCAGGAACGGACACCTCCGCCTCCTCGATCTACTCCTCCACCATCCTCGCAGTGGGGTACTGTCACACGTACTTATCTCCACTCCTAGAAATCAGCTAGGACCGTGTTACCCATTACAGATAAGGCTCATGAGCATTGCTTATCGACAGCAGTGCAGTGTCCTGAGTAGATTTCTGATTTAGGCACTTACCCACACGAATGGCCCAGATGGATCAGTCCATTTACATAAGCACAGTGATAATTACTGCTGCCACTGTGATTATGGTGTTATTGATGATTGAAAATAATGTTTGTTGATAAGGGAGAAGGCGGATGCTATTTGACGTCGCTTGAGCGATGATTGCAGCATTACTGATCTCTTTGTAGTGGAGTGAGGGTATTATGACGGTGTGATGGATGTGTGTTTTTAGGCCCGGCACACAGCAGGACTCCGTCGGCTTGCAGCTCAGCTTCCGACGTTCCCATACTGCGATTGGGAGAGCGAGTTCTTGTGATCGGACAGAGGACAGGAGTTGTCCGGTTCTATGGCAAGACCAGCTTCGCCCCAGGTAGGCCTTTCTGACACTAACTTAACTTTATTATTTATCATCTAAGTCGACGGTTCTTAAACTTTTTGTCTTGCGACCCCCTTCCAAAAATAAACTGGTCAAATCTCATGACGCCCCCTTTCCCTTTACTGTCATGGCTAAGCTCTCTCAAGCATTAACGACACCATAAAATGGAAAGCAGGAGCTGAGATGCGACTATAATAAGGCTTTATTTTTAACAAGAAGTGCAATGAAGTGCAGAAGTGCAACCAAACAAAGGTATATGTATGTGTCAGCCAATGTTTGTAGGAATTTAAGGTGAAGAGATAATAATGATAATAATAATAACAACAGCAACAATAATAGTCATCATCAGCATTATAATAGTAGTAATAATAATAATAATAATAAATCATACACTGATTCTGCATGTAATATCTCCCAAACATTATTACTTTTATATGTAAATATGGTTTTGGTGTAAAGTAGCTTATATTATGTTATTTAAGAAGTTTAGTTGCTTTTCACTGAAAGAACTGTACAGGTTTATGATCTTGATGAGGAACTAGATCTCGTTTTAAGATGCATCTTCATTTTGACGTATTTTTCAACCCTCATTTGCTTAAAACATCACACACAGAAAACATGCTGCATGGTCCATTTAATTTCTCACTTGACACATGAAGCCACATCTTTCTGATATTCATTCACATAGTGCCAGCCCCTAGTGAAAGGTTTTTTTTTCTTATTCTAATCGGTTTTTATTGTGTAGGGCTAAGGATGCTTGTGTAGAAACAGACCATTTGTAGATGGCTTTTCATTAGCTTTTTCTGAAAACACTGTTTTATCTTTTTTGCCTTGTGTTGTAGCTAACACAAAGCTTATTCATGCAGTCATGAAATCAAAAACGGAATAGGGAAAAATCTCATTGATCGTGGAATGCTCTTAGTGCTGAGCTAGTATTTCAGAAGCTCCTGATCTTTTGGAGATTCTAACCAAATGATATCTAGAGCAAAACACATTCAGTGAGCGTCAGTTCTGCAAATGGATGAGAAAGGTCAGAGGAGGATGGCCAGCACGGGTTGTGTTCACAGAAAGCCTGTATTAACTCCAATAACCACTCTTTGCCAACATGGTTAGCAGAAAAGCATCTCAGAACAAACACTCACATACAAGCCTTTGTAAAAAGGCTAACAGGTATAAAAAAAGGTTTTAGCTTGTCTACTAACATGTTCTTTATTTTTTATCACTGGGTAAAACCTTAAATGTTTCATGTTGAACTTTACAACGGAGAGTTTTTCTCAGGAAACCATGCCAGCTGAATCTCTTTAGGAAGCTAGGAACTTGAGTTCAGTTTTCTCCTTAGTTTCGTACCAGGGGACTTTTACAAAAAAATAAATGTACAAAAAAAAAAGCAAACTAACGCTAGCCAGAAAATGCTGCTTTTATTTTATTTATAAACGAAAACTTTAGGCTGCTTCTGGCTTGGAGTAATAATGCATTCTTAACTAAAGTTTAAATTGGCGGTAAAAAAAACACAAAAAAAAACTGAATAAAAAATAAACATAGCAGCACAAAGTCAAACTAAACTCCTCTGAAATAATGTGAATAAATAATAAAAAGAATAAATAATGCTTTTTCAATATTTTAAGGCTTTCTGAAAATGTCCAGGATTTATATTCACTGTTTAGGTAAATGATTTTTCTCCGTATACCGAGTGCAATCGATCGGCAAAACACATTTGGTCTTTATAGCATTGTTCAAGCTGCGTGGCTAAATCACTGACCTTAGACCGTGTCAGGTTTTAAATCACTTGAAATGGACTTTGTTTCTGGATGCAAAGTGCTAAAAATGAACGGAACATTGCACTAGAAGTTAAAGGCTGAAAAACTTTCTTTCTCGGCACGCAGCGTGGCTTCGCTGTGCGCAAGCACCACAGAAGTAGGAGGTGTGGGCCAGAGTTTTACGGCACAACTGTTTGTTAAAATGTGATTCAGATGATAATTATCGACTCTCTAAAGACCGTGGATTGAAATACTCACTCTATTTTTCAGTGATAAAGTTTTCTCTGAGTGAAGAGTGAGTTACTGGCTCAAGTGGAGAGCTTCAAGTATCTCTGGGCGAGGGTAAAATGGAGTCAGAGATCTATAGGTTGATCGATCGGGGCAGTGGTGGCAGTCATGTGGTCCGTGAACCATACGTCATGGTGAAGGGGGAGTTGAGCCAAATAGCAAAGCTGTTGGGTAGTGACTGAAAGAATCAGACTGGAGACTGCGAGCACCTTTAGAGGTAAAATGAGAAGCTTAGACATTTTGGAGATGCTTAGAGCTGCTGCTACTGCTCTTTGAAAGGAGTCATTTGTGGTGGTTTGGGAATCTATATCTATATGATAGGACTGAAAGGCTGGGAAGGTAATGTCTGGGATATTCTGAGATTAGATTAGATGTGAACTTTACACATGCCTATTGATTAGAGCTATAGAGTTTTTTATACTTGGAATTTTCACAACCTTAGGTAAAATCATACTGGTTTTTTTCAAGATCCCATATCATTTATAAAAAGACGGCCTGAATGTGATGGAAATCTGAAAGAGACATTTGTTTCATATTTATATGATAAGAGTTAAAGTCATGCATGTCTAATGTTATGTGCAAACGTGGTGTGGTTTTGTTTCCTGCCAAATAAGAGCCACATCTAATAGTCATTTAAAGGCTAAGCACCACCTAATGGACCCCCCTGGTGATTTCAAATTGCTTTAGATACTGATGTGTATAAAAATTATAATAATTATTATAATTATAATTATAATTGATGAAGAGGATGAATCTGCAGTGACAGTGGGGGTGACTGGATATCATAAAGAACTTAAACACAATTTTGTACTTATGCGTTACCGTAAGTGAATCTACTATAATGTTGTCCACCATCTACATCACATGTGCAACGCCTATGACAGTTTCCGAACGATGTGGGCGGGGCTAAACAACTTGGCTTTTAAGCCATATTTCTAGCATTTGTAATCGATTATCACAAGTTAGGAGCTTAAATTTCTCTGTATTTATGTGTTTGTCACTTTCATATTAACTGTTGCTTAAACTTTAAAGATGGTTAAACTTAAAAGTTGTGGTTGGTGTGGTACAGCAGTAACATCATTGGCTCCCATGTGAGAGACCTGGGTTTGATTCCCGGTCTGGACAGCCAGTCTGTGCTACACCAATAAGGGTCCCTGGGCAAGACTCCTAACACTACGTTGGCCTACCTGTAATACCAGTAGCCTTGTAAGTCGCTCTGGATAAGAGCGTCTGCTAAATGCCGTAAATGTAATTGATTAAACCAGCAGAATCTAATACTAACTTCTGTTTTCTTGTTTGGAATAAAATCCAGCAGCCACTGTTCCTCTAAAAGCCTGCTGTATCAAACAACAAGAGATGCCGTGCCACACAAAATTTGGACAGACTGATGGGACACATCTTGCTTTGAACTTGCTCTCATCCCATGTTTATGCCTCCCTACAGAGAGCATTGACTGTCCTGCTCTTATGACCCTACTTAGCTGAGTCAGTAGTCTATTCATTTCATTATTGAATTGCATGAGCTTTCACATGTACGCACTTTGCTATGATGCAAAAATACACATGCACGTTTTTTTTCCTGCTCTTACTAGAACTTATTTGTCTTTTATTAGGAAAAAACTTTTTGTGTCCTAACTTTAAGTTTTAGAGCCACAACACTATGAAGAAGCAACAGCAGGTTCAAATAGGTTCCAGGATTGCTGAGCATGGTGTCTCCAAATGAGTAATCACTAAGACAGGCAGGGAAGCACAGCTGGGCTTTCTGCATCTGTGAAAAAAATAAATAATATGCATGTATTTGCATAAACTTTAGAACAGTACAAAAAGAAAAAAATAAGAAGCCCAGAGGGACATCACAGTAGGCCTGTGTATGTTCTGTCTGTTTAAGGCTATGATAGACAGACCAACTGGACAGCCAAATTAATCCTGATTCCCTGGTGGTTTTTAAACTGTTTTTTTTTTTTTTTTTAAATATTTACTCTAGAGACGGTATTCAAGTTTCCTCATGAAAGTAGATAGCTTGCAGTAAGAGCCATTAGAGCAGGTCAGGTACAGTGTATATTGTAGTAAACAGTCTCCTAAAAGTGAATTATACTAATCTGTTTTTAAGAGGTTGTAACCTGAGAATCTCCTGTTAAATGAACTGTGACCTTATGGATGTATATAGTACTGTGCAAATGTCTTAGGCACAGAAATGCAAAGAAATGTTGCAAAGAAGTTTTTTTTTATTTAAAAGAAAAACCCTACAATGAGCCGTAAACCGTAATAAAGTAAAGAAAGTCAGGATTAGTTGTGACCACCCTAATTAGATAATCAGTGTCTTGGAGATTTTTTTTTTTTTTTCTGGTGGGACTGACTGTAACACTCGCTTCTTCTTTTTATTTTAAAATCTTATTTATTATCTTATTATTATTTATTATTATTATTATTATTTATTATTATTATTTGTTGTTATTGTTATTATTATTATTATTAGTGTTGCTGTTGTTTCTCTTTTTTCTTATTATTTTCTTATTTTCTTTTATAATCTAAAATGTTTTAGACTAACTCAATAATGCAGAATTCTCTTATATAACAATAATGCAGAAAACCTCTTATATAATTTAGAAAATAATTCAACCCTCTGACCAATCAGAAAAGAGAATATAGCAGCGCTGTGGTTAATAGAATGTATCACACTTAGTATTGAATATGATGTATAATTGTCAGTCATTATAGAGATATAATAGTATTGAAATAGTATGTGGTGTTCTGTGATTAGTAAATGATATCATGTCACTTCAGCTTTACTACAAGAACCTACAAGTTTTATGTCTGGACCATTTTTAGGAATATAAAATGGTCTCGCTGCCATCTTATTGAATTGCAGTCGACATCACTGTGTTGGGTACTTAGCGGCAGTTATTGCTGATAAGTGTTTACTCAGTGTAATTGGTGGCATAATGGAGCAGGGCTACAACACTATCAGGAGCATGAAGTGAAGCTGAAGAGCTATCAGCTGTGTTCAGTAGAGCTGTGAGATTATGAAAACCACATGGTGGAGTTAGAGGTTCAGCATGCGTTATTCAGTAGCGCTAGAAAGTTATCCATTCGTCTCATTCTGTCTCAACTGATTCTGTGGGGTTTTTTTTTTATCTTATTTGTGCCCTCAAAAATACAGTATGAGATTTTATAACTCGGTGCTGTTCTCAGTTTTCAATTCTCCTTGGTCAGAGTATTAGTTACTTTTCTCACAGCAAGACTTTTTATTTTTTCCATATGCAGTATATATGAAACATTATTGTATCATATAATACATTACCATTTCTCTAGTAACAACTAACTTACTAAAGAAAAATGTGGAATTATAAATAAGATGTCATGGATTCTACCTTTTTATACCACTAGTGATTAATATTTTATTAATCAGCAGCTATATGACTATAGTCGTAATTACGAGGCAAATCACAGGTTTCTATTTATATTAATGCCCTGGTCACTATGCCATGTAAACAGGATATAAAAGGGATGTTTATCTGGATGTAGCCTCCAGTGTCAATGTTTTTTTCCACAGAAAACAAGACATCCATGTTAGCAGTAACATCACAAGCTGCAGTTAGTGTCTTAGTACCATCAAAAGAGAGAACAGAGAGAAGCCTGTGTGGAATTAGACAGAACTGTAAATAATTAAATAAACAGTATGATATGAATTATAGGAAAACAAAAAATTGACTTTTTACCAGGCAGCCATTGTCCTGTAGTAAAGGAATCAGCCTTAGGAGCAGAATGTCCTCAGTTTGATCTCCATAACCGACAAGACATGACTGAAGTGCTCTAGAATTAGATTAGATTAGAAAGGCATCTAATCCCCAACTGCTCTCCAGGCATCATGGATAGAGTTTCCCACCGCTTCAGGCTAGTGTGTTCACTGCCCCCTATTTTGTGTGTGTGTGTGTGTGTGTGTGTGTGTGTGTGTGTGTGTGTGTGTGTGTGTGTGTGTTTTCACTATTTTGTGTTGCACTGCACATACGGGTTAAATACAGAGGCCAAATTCCACTGTTTGTCAAGCACAGTGGTCAATAAATGGTAAAATTATTATCATTGTCAAAGTGCTACAGTATAAGCCACATAACACATAAACAGATATAAAGGGTGATGTTTATTTTAGCACTTTGGAAGGAGTCTCCAGTGTCAGTGTCTTGCTATAGAGAACTAGACCTTCTAGTTCATTCTGCAACATATCAAGTAGCTTTTTTTTGTCGTATTAACATCAAAACAGAAAACAAAGAACGACCAGTAAGTGTATGACTGTTTATAACTGCTACGAAGTGATAATGGGGACTAAATTGTTTTACATTAAAGGTAACCAAAGAAAGTATAAATATAAAATTGTGATCGCTGATACGGTGTAAGATGAATAAAACATTTTCAGCCAGGTTGGTATTAAAAATGGCTTTAAATTGGCTTTTCATTACCTCGACCTCTTGTTAGGTATTTTCCTGTCGTGCTTCATGCCTTATATAGTTAATTTATAGATCTTTATTTACCTACAATGAGTTCACACACTCTTTAAATTTATAAGCGTTTTTACACCAACATCATTCTTGTGTTCTTCTTTCTCACAGTCTCAAGGTGAGAATTTAAAGCTCTTTAAAGCTCTTTATCTAAATTTCTGTCCTTCGAGGTCATTTTTTGCATTAGCACAGCGGGGTGATTGCAGCAATGCAACACTCTGCCCGGTATGAAGAAAAGTGGATTTAGTCTGTGTGGGCACAGGTAGAAATAGGCAGACTCAATCAACATACAAACTGCTTGATAATGTCATCATTATTCTCTTTTATTCATGAGGGTATATGCCTACATTATTTATCAGTCTTATATAAGGGTATAAACACTGGCAGAGAGCTGAGACCTGAGAGCTCTGGAAAGCCTCAAAACAACAAAAAAAATATCGGCACTGGAAAATTTAATTACAGTCTGTGGGTTAAAATTAAACTAAGCAATAACTAAATGTAAGGTATAATCTTTTTTTTTTTTTCCCCCACGCGTGTTTATGCCGGCAGGAACTTGGCTTGGGATCGAACTGGATAAACCCAGTGGGAAGAACGACGGATCTGTCGGAGGGGTGAAGTATTTCAGCTGCCCACCTAACCATGGAGTATTCGCTCCACCTTCACGAGTTCAGCGGTATGTACATAAGTTCTCATGCACACTCGACGCTATTACAAATGTTTATGTATTTTAACATTACTGCTAGGAGATATCATAAGAATATAACAAAAAAGACAAGCTTGGTTAAAATGGGTTACATGAACCGATCCTGCATACATATACGAATCTGTAATGTTTGACAAATACATGAATGTTTTGAGTTTTCTGATATTACCTTTCACTAGTTGAAGCCCCGCCTTCCCCCAAATCTTAAATTAGTAGGCCTAATAGTGTGGCTGGTGGTCTCACCTCAACTAAAGTTCTGTTCATTTGTGTAAGTTTGTGAAATAAAACCAGTGTATGTCTAGGTCGACTAGTTAATTACAATCGTATAGAGTTTATTCATTCATTCTCTAAGGCATTTATCTGACTGGGTCATGGAGGGTGCTGAAGTCTTTCCTGCACATTTTATTGTGGCCAGCCTGAGGCACACCTGTGCAGTAATTCTGCTGTCTAATCAGTATCTTGATCTGCCACGCCTGTGAGGTGGATGAATTATCTCATCAGATAATAATGGATTATCAGTAAAGGGCAAGTAGGCTAGGATGAGGGGAATGTCATATTGTGAAGTGACCTGTTGGTGGCGGTAGAGAGGTTAAGGCCGCAGGGAGTGAAGAAATGTGCGTGAGATCTGGGTGTGTGTGGCGCGTGTAGGTGTATTAATGGCATGTTCGGAGAGCTGTTCAATGTTCAGTAAAAAGTCCTGACTACCAACCTGCTGTCTGTACGTCCTTCACCTCAAGGTTATTACAATAAATCAAACACACAGTTTCATTTCAAATTTACCAACACAGTATTTTGAGCCTGTGACGCGATGTCCCGTAACTGCTAGGCTAGCCTATTATATAAGCTTGAGCTTATATAATATATATTGAGCTTCATTTACTCTAGTCTAGTCTCTTGCCAAGTTCGCTGCACTCAAAATGAAATACCGCAGTCATGCAAAAATCAAGGATGATTTGAGACTGTGTTTATCAGACATTGCACCAAGAATCGAGGATCTTTGCAAAGCAAAGCAGGCTCAGGTC
>JAOVVF010000002.1:19975582-19988431 GCA_028565595.1 Duopalatinus emarginatus
CCCGGTAACCGCTGTTTCATTCAATAAAAGCTTGGTATTTGTATCCGCACTTGTCTGGTTCCTGTCTGGCCCTGACACATTAGTTGTTTGGTATGACAGTTGTTAATCTATTGCATGATAGGTGAACCTTATAAATGTATGTAACAGAGTCATATAGAGTTGCTATATATCAAGTTTTAGAACATATACAGTGTTTGTGGGTATATTTTTTGATTATAGGTTTTTTAAATATATTTTTGTGCAATTATTAGATATAATTTCTAAACGAATTAAACACAAGCTTATTTGTTTTATTTGTCATTTGACATCATCATTGTATTGTCCAGCTGATACTGGCCAACAGAGGGCACTAGGACACCACCCTCCCTGGTGGAAATTATATATATTTGGCTTAAAAAAATATATATATATATTTATATATAAATTGCTCATCATTTGAAGTATGGCATTTTAACAGATGCACATAATATTTAATGTTTAAAATATTTTAGGAAAATCGTGCATGTGCATCTTTTATCTCAACAACGCTAAGCGATTGTCTGTACTGCTGCCTAACTGGGCAATAGAAACATGAGTAGAAACATCGCCCAGCGGTAGCAGCATCACAGCCAATCGCAACTGCTGCTGAGACAAAATACACACATAGCAGCATTTGTTTATCCAATCAGCATCCTTTTACTTAATGCCTAAAAGGCATGCCCTTTATCACCCCAAGCAAAGTCAGTAGTGGAGTAAGGACACCTGATAGTTATTGCAGATGATGAACGTGATCTCTCAGAACACAGGATTCAAGTCGACTACAAATTTAATTTAAGTTCTGTTCTGTAAAATCTATTTCAGAGGAAAACTTTGCTAGAGATATTACAGGGAAAAAAATCATACAAAAGTCTAGCAAAATAAGTAAAACCTACATTTGAGTCTTCTCCTATAATTGGTACAGCAGATTCCTGACCTGTAAGTGTTTCTGCTTAATATATCTGTATATTTCTGAACTGGTCTGTAATGTAATAATTCATACTGAACCATCTATCTGAGCACATTAGAGATAAAATGTATGATGATTTTGATGATCATTATTTGTTTCATGATTGATTTTTAATGCCAGTTAAGAGGGTTACTGATATTCACAGTTCTGGTGTCCTGCAGCTTGAATTAAATTGTATTGTAATGGTTGTTAAATCTGGAAATGTGGCACAAACAGCCCCACCGTTAATATTTTTCACCAACCACCACTGGTATTGTCCTAACATTGGCATGCTAATTTGCCATTAATTAATTTGCATTAGTATGTGATAAGAATCCCTAGATCAAATGTTTGAGGTATTATATTGTTGTACTGTTATTATATATATTATTATTATTATTATTAGGAAGTATAAGTAATTGTAATACTTAAAGATCATTTTTTCATTTGATTAATAAAAAAGTTAAATACAACCCTGGACACTGATCCAGAGAATATGCTAAAGACGTTGTTATACCCCAAAGTAAAGTAAAATTAAAACTTCACTTTAGGAATTACCATAAAACAGAATTAAAAGCAATCATTGCACCAAATTACAAGGAGATACAATTATTCCACTAGTCTTGATTTAGCCTTGACATTTTATCAGGAAGAAAGTTGGCATATTAATCACAAACCCATCTTGTCTTTGCTGATCAAACCCTCTCTGTATGTATCTGAAACCCTTATCAGCACGCAGTGCTCCTCTAATGGCCACATCTTTTGTTGCCTGTGTACTCAAATGCGAGTGGAATACATTTGCTGGAAAAATGAAAGAGGGCCTGATGAAAAACGCTCTTAACATAATTTCCTCCGAGATCCAAATAAAGCTGGCCACACAGATGCAGCGCGCGCGCGCGCGTTCGCTCGGCTCCGCGGGCTGAATAAAGAGTATCTGCTCTCTTACCATGCATGGGGCATTGCGCAGTGGGTAGAGGAACAGTGGACTCCGCACAGCTACTGACCCCCGTTGACCTTTGGATTGACTTTCTAAAGCCAAAACAGAACCTGTCAGCAAACGAGAAAGTTAGATATAAAACAAATCTGATATGGACATGGATGATGGACAGCAGAGAAAACAGCAGCAATGTTTTGAAACACTGTGAATCAAGGTGACAAAAACGACATAAATCATTGATGCTGAACAATATATATGAAAGTTATCTACATTATAGCAACATCTGTGGTGGGTTTTTCATAACAGTAATGAAATTGGACTCAAGTCAACAACACGACTTCCTACATACACAAATGTAGAACATTTTTAAAATGGCCAAAAAAAACCCTTATGGTTTGAATTTGGAGTCTTTGGAAGTAACGTTATAATATTAGGGCTGCTTTAATTGGTCCAGTCGAGGCTCTGTAACGTTATGTGGCTGTAAAATAAAAAAGTCAGCTGAGTACCCGAATGTACCGAATTAGCAGGTTGTAATGGATCATCAATGGTTTTTTCCTGATGGCACAGGCATATTCCCGGACGACAATGCCACAAATCATCAGGTATAAATTGTAAAAAGAGTGATTCAGGGAGCATAAGGACTCCTTTTCCCCATACTGCTGACCTTAACCCCATAGAACGTCTTTGGGATGCTGGTAAAGATTTTATGGACTGAATTCAGCTCATTTATCAGAAACAGAATCTCTGCCAAAAAAAATGCAACTCTGAAGAGAAATTAATGTTGTGACATTGTATAAGGTTGTCTGAACAATGTCATGGCAAATGCACACTGTAATTAAAGCAAAAGACATCAAACTAAATTATAGTGTGTTATTATTATATATATATATATTTGTTGGAGGTCAGGCAGTGTATTATTTATGCAATAGACCTTGTTATACAGTAAATAAACTGGATAAAGAAAATAGTAGATTATGCCAGTATGAGTATGATTAGAGAAAGATATACTTATTTATTTCAACTTATGCTACTCAGGCATGACTCCTGATCTGCCACCATCAACAAGTCTAGTTTTCTTGTTCAATTCAATTTAATTTATCTCAACTTTACTGTGATTATACCACTACAGGTTTGTACAGTACAGGGTGAGTCAAAAGTAACAGGACACATGACCATTTTTTCATTGGAAAAAAAAAAACTTGCCCTTGATCCAATATGGTGGCTTTTTTTTCCAAGATGGTGTTCATGTTCCGGATACATCCTAAAAGATACCCCCCCCCCCCTTTCCCTTTCGTTTCTGAAATAAAGCCTATCTTGACGTTTGACTCAACCTGTGTAATGAGACACCGTCTGGCTGTCAGGTAACAAACAATTAAGAATAATACAAAAAAAGGAGTACAAAGAAAATGTAAAACTAGAAATGTAAGTACAATAGAAAAAATAATTAAACACAATAGTGCAGGACAACAAACAACTGGCATGGTATAGGGATTGAAATTGTGGATGAAGAGGTAAAAGTTAAAGTGCAGAGTGACAGGATGTGCAAATAATATTGTATTGTGTTGAGTTGTGTTGTGCAAACAAAGAGTATGAAGTCAGTAAAGTTAGAGTTCAGGTCAGTTAAAGTGTAAGCATGAACATGGTTCCATGAGCTGGTTGAGCTCAATGTACAGATGTAGATGTGATGTAATGTGAGCATGGATGGTCTGTCTGTTTAAAAAAAAATACACCTTATACCAGAAGGACACTATCTAGGACAAACTAATCAATTTCAACTTCTAATCAGTTCATTTGCTGGTTAACAGTATAATTCTGTACAACACCAAACATTCATCACTTATTCTTGAGATATCACACTTGAGAGTGTTTAGGAGTCACTGATATGCGGTAGCATTGTCTAAGTGAGGAATAAAACACTTCAGGCAGGAACAGGAGAGGACGGTCTAATGTGGCCTTTTGTAACTTTTTTCAAAGTTGTGGAATGTCCATCAGGAAAGTTCTCGAAGAAGAAGAAAATAAAACAACATAAAAGCTTGTCAGTTCCATCAAGAAACCAGAACGCATTTGTCCTGAAGACTTTACCATTGGTGAAAAAAATGTCTGACTGTATTATGTAAAGAAACATTTTTATACACTAAAGTACCAGAAAAACTAGAACATATGGTCCTGTGCAAAATACATAGACTGGTAGCAGCGTCATAGTGCTATGAGGTTTGTTTAGCTGACATTCCATGAGACCTAAGCATGTCTACAAACGTTTCTGACAGGTGAACATTGTCTATAATTGACAGGTGTAACAGTTTTTCTGGCACTTGTGTACATGTTATCCTTTGAGATAAGTTGTTGTTGAGATAAGTTGTTATCCTTTGAGAAAAGTTGGATATGTATTTCTGTATCACTATATATTGGAATTTAACTGATAAATATTGTGGTTACAAAAACTTCAACACTGACAAGTGGAAACCTACCTGAGGATGGACAGATGTTTGTAAGCCTTTTAGTCAGAGAAAGATGGACTCCTTTGTACAAACTTTTACTTGACACCATCTGCCACCCACAGTCATCCTCCTCAAAAGAGCAGTAGCTACCGTTAAGGAACTGACCTGCAGGGAGAAGAATGCAGAATCACTGAGAGAGACAGGTGAAAAGGACAGGATGAGAAAAGAGGCTAGGGAACAGAGTGACTCAGAAAACAACCACAACTAGATTAAAAAAACAAAAAAACAAACTAAAAAAAAAAAAAGACCACCAGCTTGATCCTGAGATCCTGAGGCACAGGAGAATGTGCACTTTGATGAGAGGGTTTTGGATACTTGCAATTTTGAAGAATTGTAAAACAACAAAGACGACATGCAGATGAAGATTATTTATTGGAGTTGGTAAAGCAAGAAGGATTAAATGTGGAAAAAAGAAAGCCCTATTAGTAACCATCCTCTCTATCAGGAAATCCTTGTGGATTTGTGTAATGCTGCTGGAATTGATATGCGCTTCATTAAAAAGAAGAAAAATAAGCAAATAAACAAACAAACAAACAAACAAAAAACGCTTTATTTAATTTCGAAGGAATGTGTTGCACATGATAGTGTTAGTGAGGCTGCAGTGATCTGGTTGCTTACTTTATTTCAAATAGACTTGAATTTTATGAGATTGCTTCATATAATACCTACTGTAAACAAACAAACAAACATACAAAGAAAAAATAAATATACAGGGGATATAAAAACGCAAACAATAAACTAACCAACCAACAAACAAACAAATAAATAAATAGTTTAAGAAGGTATGCAAACAAACAAACAAACAAACAAACAAACAAACAGTTTAAGAAGGTATGCAAACAATCCAACAAACAAACAAACAAACAGTTTAAGACAATATGCAAACAAACAAATAAACAAACAAACAAATAAATAAATAGTTTAAGAAAATATGCAAACAAACAAACAAGCTAATTAATTAATTAATTAATTAATTATTTTATTAATATATATTAATATAAATTAATTAATATATATTAATATTATATTAATAATTGTTTAAGAAGGTATGCAAAAACAAACAAACAAATAAATGGGAAATAACTGAATACCAAATATTAAAGATCTATAAGATCTGTTGCTTTGTTAATTGTTCTAATCAATCAATCAAATGTTCTTTCTTGAAGGTGACGGAAACAATGCTCAGTGTTGTGAAGTCACAGAACAAATGTAACGGCATGACGCATTTAGAAAACATAAGTAACTGTATTCTGATACAGTTACAATGTAAATAAATAATATTGAGAACACAGATACATTCATGTAATCCACTACATTAAGGGATATATCTTTTTACTATGTTTTTTTTTTTTTTCTTTCAAAATAAATTGCACTGATTCAATGCATTTTCCAGAAGCTCTTGGAATAAAACATGCAACCACATGTTCACAGCCGTAGGTAATATAAAGTATATGATAGATGTAATTTAACATTGGCAAACGTTGGGTTTATTGCGTTAGCATCGTGTAGTACGCGGTTTTAAGTATACATTAAAAAAATCAGGCTACTCTGAAACACTGTTTACATGATTACATGTTTCTACATACACATGCTGCTTGCTCCTCTTGAAATGTCTAGCCTAAGATACAACGTGGCTAGCATAACTGTTTCAGGGTATTGATTTATGGCAGAGCTTGCACTGAGCGATGACCCAGACATAATATGGTTCTTGGCTTCTAATGTGTGAGTTATGACAGAGAATTATTAAGTAAGAAGGGTCTGATTGCCACAAACTGTAAGAAATGTATAGAAATGTTGAAGTATTCCAAAGTATTTAGAATAGGTTTCTGACCTATTCTGACATTTAGAATAGGTATCTGACATCTAATGGAATAAGTTACGTTTGACATTTCCAGCCATTTTCAAGCCTGTGTCAGACTATATATATATATATATATATTTAAAGCTGGAGACTCTTGTAATGTTAAAGTCTCCTAAAGTAGCCAAAAGGGAGTTGATTACGTCTGGTGCACATCAATGCTCAGTGAGGCAGGATTCGAGAGCATCCAATCAAGCACTGAGGTGAGAAGAGGCAGAACAAAGGTGACTATCATTAACCAGGAGAGTGTAAACATATCGACCAGCTCAGCATCATCCTTCAGCAGAGATCTCAGCAGAAGAAAAAAAAAAAGGACAAGAGGTAGTTCCCATTAAGAAGCTAAAACATGACTAGGTGGATCAGTTTATTTTCATAATTCTTTCAATAGTAGGACTGAATCATGAATAAATATTCAGAAAATTGTAGGGACAAACGCATGTGCTCAGGAAATGGATGATGAATGGATGAAAGTATACTATTTGCCCACTGTGCTTGACACAGAGGAATGTGGCCTCCGCATTTAGCCCATCCGTGCAGTGAAACACACGCACACGCCAGTGAACACTAGGGGGCAGTGAACACACTTGCCCGGAGCGGTGGGCAGCCCCAAACCACGGCGCCCGGGGAGCAGTTGGGGGCGTTAGGTGCCTTGCTCAAGGGCACCTCAGTCAGGTCTTGCCCTGGGTGGGGATCGGACCTGCAACCTTCCGGTCACGAGACTGGTTCCCTAACCACTAGGCCACGGCTGCCCCCAAAACCCATTGGATGAATTCTGATGTGCTGTAATCCAGTTTCTCTACTTTAAAGAGACAAAATTATATTTTGCCTAAACAATGTGTAAATGTTTTCATGTCACTTTGCACTCTTGCCTTGACTGTCTTCCTGAAAAGACCTCATCACGTAATGAACCAGCTTGCAAAGGCAGCAATTAAAAAACTCGGTCTGCCTAAAATCTCACTATGTAAGTGCGATGTAATGAATATCAGGATTTACACGCATCTGCACTGTTGAATCATCGTCAAAACAAAGAGGAACAGGTGAATGTGTGCATTTTTAATTGCATAAATGACCCTCGAGGGTCGTTCACACCGAGCATGATAACTAGGTATAATGATAAATAGAAATGCTGTGATAGGCTATAACATTAAATCCATGAAAGCACTGACAGGTGAAGTGAATAACATCGATGTTGTTGTCTAGTTACAGTGATATCTGTAAGGGGCAGTTCTAAAAAATTGATGTACTAGAAGCAGGAAAAATGGGCAAGTGTAATCAGTTGAGTCATTTCAAAAAGGGTCAAATTGTCATTGGTTGGATGACTGGGTCAGGGCATCCAAAACAACATGTCGTTGTGGGGTGTTCCTGGTATGCAGTGGTTACCAAAAGTGGTCCAATGAAGGTGAACTGGTGAACCGGCAACAGCGAGACTCACTGATGTGCATGGTGGATGAAGGCTGGACTGTCTGTTCCAATCCAACAGAAGATCCACAGAGCAGTCTGTTGTAAAATTCTTGGTGCCAGATACCACAACACAACTTCAGACATCTTGTGGGGTCCATGTTTTAACGGCTCGGAGCTGTTTGGACGACCGTTTAGGTAGGTGGGTTTAATGTTATAGCAAATCAGTGTATTTTGTTTTTAAAATTGTCCTAACTCAAGAGTCCACAGCGCAATTATAATGACAATAATCAGTGAGGGATGATATGATTGGGATCACTTTCAGAGCAACACTAACAGGCAATCAAAATCCACACTTCATGTTCAACATTGCATACAGCCTCATTATTAAGCTTCAACACACATACACACCCGTTTGATAAAACAAACAGTGCTTATAACAATGGTATTAAGAAGAAGGACATCTGCGATGAAAGTGTCAGTGGTAGGTCTGCTGTTATTATTATTAACAGGGTGAGGATAAAGGATTATTTATTTGATTTATTTTTATTTCTCTGCGCAGCGCACAGTAGTAACGGATCATCGATATCCATTTTCCTAAGCTGCTGACACAGCTGAAGCTCACAGCACTTGATGGCGTCACCTATTGTGTGGACGCTCACATCATTATAGTCTTCGTTATATTTATCATTATAGTTATCGTGCTTATTTGTCCAAAGAAGACGAATTGCTGAAGTGCAAGAAAAACTGGTACAAACCATGAATTACACTTCTTATGAAAAGGTTTATGAGCTATTTATATTTAAACACAGTGCAAAATCCAGTCTTTATGTTTTCCTCCTACACCCCTGATATAAACACTGTGTGCCTCCTTTCTGACGAGTTACATCCGCTCATGTTCAGCATTGTACAGTCCATGCCCTATGTGGGACCTAGGAAGTCTTAGACTGGTGTACCAGTTTTTCTAGAACTTCAGTGTATAGTTGAATATAAATTGTAAATTGAGATAATAGTGTGTGAAAATTAAACACACTAAATATTATGTTGGTCCAAGACGTAATATGGGACATAATAAGGAATCAGTCAGGGTGTGGGTTGGGATCAGATCAGAGCAACGCTTGGGTAAATGAAATTCACAGCTCCTGTGATAGACATCATAAAAACAAAGCCTTATTTTGCAGCACAATATAAATCCTATATACTCAAAATAAATATGTAACACTGCCAACGTTGACGTTTTATTTTATGCATTGCCAAAGAATTAGAAAACAAAACAACCAAACAAAAGCCTCTGATGCACTGATGTAAATCAGAAGAGCAGATAGAAGAGAAATCGAGAATTTATGCAGAAATGGTCTCTTCTGGCAGATTTAATACAAGTAATGGTTTGTAAATGTCAATGATCATTTCCAGGCATTCACTGAACATGTCTGTATATACACAGTGCTGTGCTTTAGAGTTAAATCTGGTGAGTCTTCTGGTCTGTTAAACACATCCACATCAGACATGAAGAGTAAGAATAATGGTCCAGGTGAAAGTGTCTTTTCCAGCCAGTTAATACCTGGATGTATTATGGTTGCTGTTGGTCTTCCAAAAAAAAAAAAAAAAAAAAAAAAAAACCTAGCCATGTTGTGGAAGCTGCAGGCTGCTGCATTGCACGGCATGACGGACACATTTGACAGAAAGACAGCACAAAATAGCACAGAGAAAAGGTAAAAGGCAAAAAAAAGAGAAAAATGAGATGGCACACACAGAGGCAGTCACTGTGGTAAATCCATGACAGACACAGAAGTGGAAAAGATGTGAGACTGAAAAGAAATGCTGCGGAAGATTGCGGGATTTGGAAAGGCACCAAAGACAAATAGGGCTTTCAAACCACACACACACACACACACACACACACACACACACACACACACGAAAATAAATAAATAAATAAATAAACAAACAAAGTAAGGTTGTTAAATATAGTCTATAGAGATTACTTTTAATGCTTTATAATATGGTTCCTTAATTAAGGCTTAAGTAATTACCAACTTAGGTGTAAGTAATAGCAAGTGCTACCATGGTAACTACTCAGTAATTACTAACTACTATAATAAACTACTATGTTGACTAAAGTGTAGTAACTAATATTACTGAACTTATTCTGAATTTTCTTATCCGATTCTGGGTACTAGAGTGCCTTAGTGATTTATAATAATAATAATAATAATAATAATAATAATAATAATAATAATTGTCAGTAGTTTATACTGTCATGCTAAATCATTGACAAAGTAAGGACAGTGTATAACACTGGCATGTGACCAACCTTCAACATTGAAATGTTCTTTCAATGATTACACCACATTTAATGTTACATAGTTATAAAAAGCTTAACAAATTATTTGATGTTGAAATACACATTCAATTTCAGGCAAAATATTAAAACAAAAAACATTGACTTACCGTTTAAAACCAATACATATTTCAATTGTGATTCAACCTTGACCACTGCCCAGCTAGCATTTTAACACTCATTCACAGCTGAATTAATGTCTTACTCAAGGTTAAATGATCACCAAATTTTTTAAAATAAATTTTCTTTTTTTTTAGTGAATTAATGTTGACATTGCATTGCTGTTTCGACACCTTCTAGGCAGAATTTGGATGTTTCAAAGTTGAAAAAATTCTAACAAAGTAATTTGTTAACATTTTCTACATTGAACGTTGTTTCATTGTTGAAACTGAAACATTATTTAAACTGCATGTTGAATAGTTGGTCATGTGCCAGCAGGGTGTTTATCTACATGTGACAGTTTTATATAACTGATAGTTGTGTTATTCTGGTTTTAGGCATGTCTGGCTAGGTGACCCACATCTCCCACATCTCCTACATCTCACTTGAACTTAGGTAGTTATGCACATATGTCATTTATCCAGAGAAAAAAAATGGGATGCATCTCAAGAATGTATTACAGACAAGCAGTCAGAAATAGCATGCTTACTAATGGCAAAAAAAGAGAAAGAAGAAGAACAGAGATAGAGAGAGTGAGTAACAGAGAGAGAGAGAGAGAGAGAGAACATTGAGGGAGGCTATTGTCAACGGTAAAAAAAGGTAATAGATTTCACCCCTGGAAGTGTGACTGACAAGCTGTGCTTCATACAGAGAAGCTGCATCTACAGCACCCAGGTCTTGTTGTTTATAAGGATGACCCCTGGAGTGTTCATTAGAGATCCCCTGCTCTTTGGCCTCTCTCTCTCTATATGCCAGCATCCTTGTGTGTAGCTGTAATACTCACGGCACGGCTCTCCTTCATCGTCCCCTTGAGGACAATCAGGAGTGAAGTCACACAGGCGATCCAGGCTGATCTCCTGACCCTGCCTGCAGTGGTAGCGGCCCTCAAAGGTCACATTTCGAGAGGTCTCTGAATGGTGAGAGAGACACACACACACACACACACACACACACACACAAATGGTAAAAAAAAGTGAAAAGCAAGAATGAGAAGACATGATTGTGCTTTATACAATATTGTACTTAGGCATTATACAAATGCAATTCACCATCAAATGTCTTTTATGGTCCACATCATCAAAAGTTTCAAAACAAACAAACAAATAATTAATATCCATGTTAAATGAATATTTTATGTCTTTATTAACGTGCCTTTTAAAAAATCCCCAAAAATAAAATGCTACAGAAATTCAAATCTCAGTTAAAACAATATACAGACTGAATTGCCAGAGAAACTGACACAGACAAGCCTTTGCAGAGTAGATGGTGGTAGTGGCTCCATAAGGGTAAATAATAGTTTAGAGGAACACTCAGCAAAGTTTTGGGTTTTGCCATTCCCACCTTAGTCACCAGATCTCAACGATATCAAACACATCAGGTTTGCCATTCAAGTGACTTAGGTATGAATGGCAAATCCCCAAACTCAGCCGTGTGTTTGTCTAATCATAATTTGGTGTCTCTAGACGTATGTGGTGGTGCATTGTCCTGTTGGAAGAGGCTGAACCTATCAGAATGAATGCAGGACATGAACAGGTTTAACTTGCCAAAAAGGAGGCACACATAGCGTTCACCATTCGGAGACATTCACAGATGTACCAGGGGTCCCATGAATGCCAGCTAAACAAACCCCATGACATTATGATGCCACCACTAGTCTATGTTTAGCAGATACAAGTACATATACGTATATACAGTGTTTTTAGTTTAGTTCATTTTTAAAATGTTATGTTTACAGATTGTCCTGACCCATGCCAAGGTCATGTGCACAGGATGTAGGCAGATGATATGCATTAAATAATATTGTTATTCATTTATTGTCTAAGCCTCGTATCTTTCTACTAGGTAATGTTTTGTGCTGGTTGGAGTCCATCTCAGTACATACTTTGTGGAAGGCAGCGCTACACCCTGGACGGGACATCACTCCATCGCAGGGCAGATATATAGACACACACTTACAACTATTGGCAATTAAATATCTTCAGTTCACCAGACTGCATGTCTTTGAATTGAGGGAAGAAACCAGAGCGTTCAGAGGAGCCCCACACAGATACAGGAAGAACACACCCAAAAACCTCAAACTACCTGGCCGGGGATTTAAACCAGATCCTTCTAGCTTGCTGAATGATAGATAAATATTGTAGATAGAACTTCATGGCTCAATATCGAAAGTGAATGAGGCAAATTCAATATAAAAAAAGAAAAGAAAAATAAGTTAGGAAAAAGACACTATTTTGCTTTTGTAACTGCTCATAAAGCAGGTAATGAGAAAACAAGGGTAAGAAAAGGCTTTCTCACACTCTCCGAAAGCACCCGAGCCAAAACATAAATCAGATGCCATTGGTAAAAGCCTCTGTATACACGACCATTATCTTAAGCTGAAACACCATTGAAATGGAACATAAAAGCACTTAAAGGCAAAGTCACTGGTTCTTTATAGCCACGGATGACAGCAAAGGATATTTGCCAAGTGTTTGCAAGTAAGTAATGGCAAAGAGAGAGGGAGAAAGAGAGAGAAAAAGAGAATAAGTGATACATAGAAAGAAAGAAAGAAAGAAAGAAAGAAAGAAAGAAAGAAAGAAAGAAAGGAAGAAAGACAGAGAGAGAGAGAGAGAGAGAAAGAAAGAAAGTAAGTGATAGAGAGAAAGAGCGAGAAAGAAAGAGAGAGAGACAGAGAGAAAGGAGGGAGAGAGAGAA
>JAOVVF010000002.1:20037412-20055341 GCA_028565595.1 Duopalatinus emarginatus
TACATACAATACTGTGCAAAATTCTTAGGCACCCTATATGGTGTTTAGTATAAATGTTGTTGTAGACATTTATTTTATGAATTCTCCATTTTTTAGTCAGTACAAAAACATTTTAGATTATAAATCCAAACATTATAAAAAAATAAGTTAATAATAATAATACAGAAAAAATGTTTGTATGTCATTAAGGAAAGCAATTTGTTAAATAAGATTTAAAAAAAAAAACAGAATGAAGGAAGAAGTAAGTGTGACAGTCCGTCCCTCCAGAAAAACAGGTTCTCCAGGATACTCAGTGAAACTGATCATCTAATTCCCTAATAAAATTGGATCGTCCCAATCTGGGATGACTATTGAACAAAAAAGCAAAGTGTAGTCAAACCGAATCCTGACATTCTTCACTTTATTACTGTTTACTGCTCACTGTGGGGTTTTTCTTTCAAATAGTAAAAACCTCATCACAACATTTCTTTATATGTGCCTAAGACTTTTACACAGTACTGTATATAAATGTTTGGATGGTGCAGCACAAAGCGTTGCCCCCTTACAGCTTCCAACACCATCTTGCAGTTACTATATGTTTGCAACCTCACATTTTCTCACGTCTTCCATGTGTGTTTCCTCTGGGTTCACAGATTTCTTCCCACCACCCCAAAAACACACAGACAGAAGGATCGTGTGTGCTAAATCGCCACTAAGTGTAAATACGTGTGTGTGTAACCCTAACCCATATAGGAAAAAATATTCCACCTCAGGCCCAGTGTTCCCAGAATACGCTCCAGATAAAACAGAAGGAACTCAAGATGAATAAATGAATGATGTAAATAAACTTTCAGTCATCCGTGACCAAGAGTCAAAGGAGAAGAAAACTGGTCACGGTGTCTAAGGGTGGAAGAAATGGCTTTACATGTCTTAGAGGAAGTATGTACTGGCCTTTGCATTCTTTGATTACTAGCTGTTGTATAATAGAGGAGAGCTCACAGGTGGATGGGAATTGGGTGACCAAATTGGACAGGGTCCTAGATGTATTCCCACCACACGTCTGTTTCCCGTCTCGGGACATTCGATGTGAAGTTGAGTGGCGAAAGTAAAACAAAAACAAGTACGCATCCATTAAAGCGTGTGAACTTTAAATATCTATGCAACATTTCCACAGATAACAGCTTAGCAACAAGCTAGCCAGTTGACAGTAGTGAGTAAATTATAGTACCAAGATACCAAGTGGACATTAGTGAGTAGATGAGCATCAAGCTAGCCAGCAGACAATAGTATGTAGATTAGCAATAAGATAGTTAACAGAAAATCGTGAGCAGCTCAGCGACAAGTTAGCTAGCAGACAGTAGTAGTTTACCACTAAGATACCCAGTTGACAATAGTGATTAAATTAGCACCAACCTAGCAAGTGAACAACAGTCTACAAGCTACAATCTAGCTGGCTAACATTACTGATAACAAGCTAGGCATGTACAATAGTGAGTAAATTAGCACCAAGAGTGGACAATAGTAAGTAGATTAGCAACAAGTTAGCTAGCTAGCAGACAATAGTGAGTGGATTAACACCAAGCTGGCCAGTTGACAATAGTGAATAAATTAGCACCAGAAGATCCAATCGAGTCCAGTGAGAAGATTAGCACCAAGCTAACTAGCAGACAATACGGAGAATCTTAGCAACAAGCCAGTTAGCAGACAATAATGAGTAAATTTCCAAGAAGCTAGTTATGGACAATAGTGAGTAAATTAGCACCAAACTATACCGTGGAAAATACGGAATAAATTAGCAACAATCTAGCCAACAGACAACAGTGAGTAGCTTAGCAACAAGCTCGATAACAGACAACAGTGAGTAGCTTAGGAACGAGCTAGATAGCAGACAACAATGAGTATATTAGCAACTATCCAGCCATTGGAATATAGTCATTAAATTAGCACCAACCTAGCCAGTGGACAAAAGTCTACAAGCTACAAGCTAGCTGCCTAACATTACTGATACATCAAACACCCAGGATTACCTTCTCAAGTAATGACAAGTCTGGTCAATGATCTAGATTTAACCAAGTACTGTCTGTATATCCATCTACAGCCAATTCTATTATTTTAAAAAGTAGATAAAGTGGACTTTACACTTAGATACATTTATAAAAAAGGTCAGTTTAACTGCTGTGCTCAGTAATTACAGTCAGTCATGTCTAGAATAAATCCTATGACTAATTCTGTAAGCCCTGACGAATTCCGGCTCGGATGTGATGACAAAGTGCTTCCTAACAGGACTCTGTCAGCTGTAGAGCACAGAGGTCAGCTCATTGATCATAAAGGTCTGTAAACAGGGTTTTACTACATTATGCACCAGACATTATTGAATTATAGTCCATGACTGGGTCTGACTCAACCAAAATCTCTTTTTCTTGTTAATTGCATTGCTCTCTCTCTCTCTCTCTCTCTCTCTCTCTCTCTCCTAATTTAAAAAAATTAACATAAAAATGAATCCTTGACAGATTTCATGAACTGAATCATGAATAATAAGACCTATGACATTATAATGTGTACATTAATAGTATTAGAGGCAGGATAAAGAATAAGGAACACATTCAACTTATTTCACAAATAAATGGCTGCAAGAAAGTGCAAAATCCTCACATCATCCAGTCCTAAGCCCCCTCACTGAAACTGAGAACAATTCATTACAGGACTGACGTATAAAAAGCATTAGAAAGATCTCAGCAGTGACCTGTTCGCCATTTGTCCATGTACTACTTATGTACTTTGTTAATAGCACACTAAGTGTTTCGTATTACATTACTGTAAAACATCAAGGTTCAATGTGTATATCTAAATAATTAGTTTATTCTACACTGAAGTTCCAGCAAAAAAAAAAACAAAAAAAAACTTACAGACTGATGGTGCCTCTATTATGATATGAGGTTTGTTTAGCTGGCATTCCATGGGACCGCTGGTATGTCTACAAACATCTCCGACAGGTAAATGTGACAGACTTGTGGACTGTCTTGTGTAAGTATGGTGTTTATTGCCTATAGAATGTGTCTGCAACCTTGTGAAGTACATGCCCAGTGGTGGACCTTCCGAGTATTAGCCTGATGTACCTGTTTTTCTGGAACTTCTGTCTATATCAGGCATGCGAATATATCAAAGGTAGGTATTTTTAATGTTTAGTAAAAATCCTCAGTGTGTAACTTACTATAAACTTAAAAACTTTTGGTATTTCTGAATGAACTTTTTTGTGCTTGCAAAAGCTGAATTCCCATAACAATACAGATCCCAGGTCGTGTTTCTGGTATTATACTCCAGGTCATACTTAACTACATGCGGTACAGGAGCCTGAGGTAGGGCATTGTGCCGAAACTCCATCTTCAAGGAGAAGCCGTCCTATAGAGACCTCATTAGAAGAATACACTCCACCTCAGCTAGCATTCAGGTTAGCTGATCTCCAGCTGCTGGCCTTACCTCTCTCTCTTTTTTTTTATTTTTCACTTATTCACAGAGCTGTATCAGCCTTTCTACTCTACTAACAATAGTTTTGGTGCTCTCTCTCCTTCTCTCTCTCTATCTGCTCCCTTCTGTCTCTCATAAATAATTTCCTATGCAACTTTCCTGGGTGTAGAGTAAAACAGGCCTTTGCCTCTTAACCACTCTTAAGCACTGTAATTCATAACTAAACCTTGACCTTGTTTAGACGACTCATCGACCGCCGTCCGATATTATTGTGAACGAACATTCATATGACAAAATTAGCCAGATGATACTAAAACAAGCTGTTATTGTTAATCCTTTGGTGTTCAGGTGCATGAAAAAGCGACATGGAAAACAATATACTGCTGGAGGAGTAAGCATTGGCGTATCTTGCACCAGTTTGATTTGTTCCTCAATTTCCAGACACACAGGAAATAACAAAGAGATTTGGCAAAGTTTGAATTCACACAAGGTACAATCATAAATCACAGCAGCACACTATATTTCTTCTTTTGAACCCGGCTCACGTTACTTTTGTATTCTGTTTTCAGAGCTCAGTACCAAGGACGCCAGAATGCATTTCGGTGGATAATGCAAAGGCAACAAAGCATTTGTTTGGGAAAGCGCCAGTGAGTAAGATGGGTTTTTTTATGCATGCAGACTGCAAATTAGATATCAAACCTGTTCTTTTTTTCTATACATAAAACAATAATGTGCGAACATAGAGAAAAATGGGCTATAGCACATACACACACTCACTGCCCATTTTAATTGGAATACCTGTTCATTCATGTAGTTACCCAATCAATCATCTGGAGGCAGTACAATGCATAAAATTATGCAGATTGGGGTAAGGGTTTTAGTTAATGTTCACTTTAAAGATCAGATTAGAGCAAAGGTTGTGGGTGCCAGACTGGGTGGTTTGACTTTTTTTAGTAACTGTTGACAACAGTCTCTAGAAGAGTGCAGGGGGGTGGGGGGAGATACAGTGGGCATTAGTTCTGTTCGAAATATCTTATTGTTTAGAGAGGTGAGAGCAGAAAGGCCAGACTAGTTCAAGCTGACAGAAAGTCTATGGGAAGTCAAACTACTCTTTGCAACTGTGGTGAAGAGAAAACTATGTCAGAATAAACAATGCATTAAATATTGAAGTGTCTGGGCTACAGCAACAGAAGACTGCACACATCGGGTTCCACTCCCGTCAGCCAAGATTAGGAATCCAACGCTATAGTTGACACAGTAATGCCTTACCAAAACTGTACTGTGAAAGATAAAAAAAAAAAAGTCCAATGGTCTGATGAATCTCAAGATCTCAGGATCAAAACTTGTATGACAGCAGGAATCCATGAACCTATCCTGGCATGTTACAACAGTTCAGACTGGTGGTGATGGCGGTATAATGGTGCAGGAGAATGTTTTCTTGGCACACACTGGGACCACTGATAGCCTATTATTTGTTGATGAGATTTGTACTTTATACAAGCAAGCCAAATCAGTAGGATAAAATAAAACAGTCTTCCTTTTGTGTGAATTTCCAGTACAAGGCAAATCCCCGAGTAAAATACAACAAACAACTTAATGTTCATAGATCTATAATGCATTTTGCCAGGCAGAACTGACAACATCCGTCTGAAATCCAGCTCGCGGGCTGTTTAGATGATCGGCATACGCTGCAAGGTAAAGTCTGCATATTGTATTCGGTAGTGTTTGGAGATATGAATCATGCCCATGATGTGTGTGGCAAAAATGAAAATATGAAAAAATACACCACGGTGAGTGTACACGCTCAAATCTTGCTTATGCTAATTGGAAGTATTGACTTATTGCAAGACAGTAAACTGCGATTACATCGACGGGTTGAATTAAACCAGCCAGCAGGCTGTAGATTGCCCATGCGTGCTCTAAGCTCAACACCACATGATTAGAGTTTAGAACTGACCCAGTGGACCTTGCCTCTAGGTGTAAATACTCCATCTTGCCAAATCACCACCAGTGCCTGGAACTCTAACATGCCTGCGGGGGTAGATTAACACTGCAGTGTCCGATCAGCCTCCTGCCTTGTGCTTTCAATCACATTGGCATGGAAACAAACAATCCTGGCTGGCTGCTGTCCTACAACAAGCACATTCAAATTCACCACCATACATCAAGTCTATCCCTGACCTTTTCTAACCCGCTCTCAAATCTCTTCCAACACTGGCTATCTTGCGAGGTAAGGATGACTCAACTGACTCGAGGCAGGTTGCTGCTTCCAGGCAGTTTTCCTTTTTAGTCATTTATGTTTCTGCTTCAAGTTTATATATTTTTAATACAAATGTCCTTGAGCAGCCGTGTTTTGGTTGAAGGCTGTTTACTTTATTTCGGCTGTTGATTTATGTGACTGTTAAGGGAAAATAAAACGATTTATTAAAAATATTTTTTTTTCTGAATTGGAAAATTACTCAGAATTATGGCCTTGATAAATGCATTAAAGATGAATGTCCAATCTGAAATGTGAAATGAAAATAGTCCACTGATGTGGATACTTCACACATCTCTCTCCTGTCTAGCTTCCTTTTCTTTTCCTTTTCTCTCAAGAATTCAGAAATAGTCTTTCACAGGACAGTGACCCACTATTACTGTCACCAGGACTATCAGAACCTAACATTTATAGATTTCTTTCCCTCCCCCCCCCTCTCTCTCTCTTTCACTTTACCCAGAATTCCCTGCTGCACGCCCATCAGCTGTCATGTACACCTAGTTGCCATGCATACATCAACACACAATCAATCGCAGCCTCTTTCTTCCTCTCTGTCCTCGTATCTGGTCTCTCAGCAGCTCAGGACTGACAGGCCAAGGTTGTTTAAAAGGCGTTCACTATTTAACACTGAACAATAATGACTAAAAAAAAAAAAAAAAAGACTGTAAAAATAGGTGAGAATACTATCACCCAATCCATGATTGCTTGACCATGGGTCTGTCTCAAAACCTAGTGAGCTCTGAACATTTTAGATGCTTTCCAGAAAAAAGGGCTCTTTCAATTCTTAGATGCCTTAAAATGCTACCTACTGAGATACTTTATTCTGACTGAATATCAAGAAAGCTCCACGTCACAATGCCAGCATTTAGTGTGACACAGCTTTTCAAAATAATAATAATAATAATATTAACTACGGCTAATGGAAGCAGCACAGCCAGACAAATTATTTTCAAATAATCCCCAATTAATGTATATATATATATATATTTATAAAGGTGTACCAGTGTAATTTATTTAATTGCCTGTCTAACTGTCAGGGACAGCTGTGACCTTGAGGTTAGAGAACTGAACAACAACAATAGAAATAAAAAACTGAAGTGCCCTAGAGCAAGGCATTTAACCCCCAACTGCTCCCTGGGCACTGTGGTTTGGGTCTATGCCCCACTCCAGGCAAATATGTTCACTGCCCCCTAGTGTACACTTGTGTGTGCCCACTGCAAGGATGGGTTGAATGTGGAGGTCACATTCTTTTGTGTGCAAGCACAGTAGGCAAATACATTCACATTTAAGCAGTCATATACTTGCTAAATCGTGAGATATTGGCACTAGTGTGTGGTCGAGTACTGTAGACCAATACACCAGTGCCAATATCTGAAGATATAGCACGAACCTCAAGTGTATTATTGCGATTATATCACAGTTAGGTTATCAGTGTTTATTGATAGATTTCAAGATAAAGAGAACGGAAAAATACGATCTGTTTGTTTATCATCATTCCACAAGGTAAAATAGTTTTATTAGACAGCCCACTGCTAAAACATCTAGCACTATATATCTAAACATCCCTCTGTTGAAACATCAGACTATAACAGTCGAGGAGCATCATTAACTACCCAGTAATAATTATACAGATAATAAACACAAAGAAATCCATTCATTATTCAGATGTGCTTGTTTTTTTATGGCCACACTGTTTGGTTTGTAAACGCTGGTGTCATTGCTTGGGTTATGTGTGTAGGTGGCAGAATGATATTTGGAGAGCTTCGATCTCAATGCCATTATTTTTTATTATTGTGTAATATCGGCACTCATGGAACGCCTCTCGGCCAATCACATTGCAGGGTCTGGACTAACTGTGGTATAATTACGTTTATGGCAATTGGCAGACACTCTTATCCAGAGCAACTTACATTTATCTCATTTATACAACTTAGCATTTAAGGGTTAAGCCTTACTCAAGGGCCCAACAGTGACAGCATGGTGGTGGCGGGATTTAAACTCGTGACCTACTGTTTAGAAGTCCAACATCTTAACCACTGAACTACCACTACCCAGTTAGTTTGTGTTCACAAACACAGCATCTCAGTAATCTGCCTTTTAAAGTTTAACATCAGAATCCACTCTACTTAGGCAGCAAGAGCAAGGCAGCTTACTAGGATTTGGTACACACCCTCTTTTGTTTGTTTCTTAGTATGCATTCTCTGGAACGGAAGTGATTAACACTGTTCCTCCTGAATATTTTCAGGCAGTTGGTGGTATGATGATGGTGATGGAGCACATGGCTCCAAAATCTCCCATAGGTGTTTAACTTGGTTGAAATCTGACGAGTGGTGAAGGGCATTAAATATGATTTACATCATTTTTATTTTCATCAGACTATTCAGTGATCCCTCATGTACAGTCATCCTGGAAATACTACGTCCATGTATTGATTTGCAATGATGCTTCATTCTAAGGGGACAAGTGGATGTAAAGTATTATGCAAATATATGAGATATATATTTATAGGCAAGCATTTAAGTAGGAGATGTGCTCCTAATGCAGTCTCTAATGTTTTGTTGCATAAGACATTGATTGATGGCAACCTAAAATAGTTCTTTTCTAGGCATTGAAACAATAAATTAAAAGCTAAATGAAAAAATAAAATAAAATACAGAGTTAATATGGCAACCGTTGAGTGGGTTACAAATCAAGCCATATGTACATTTTAAGCATTTATAGACAGATTTAAGCTTATGGCTTTTCAATACAAAAAAGGACAAAAAAGGACCAGGTTACGTACATCCACTCTGCCTCATAACACTTAATGGCACTTAATAACAGGTTAAAGCAGCGCGGTTACGGATGTTCTTTCCTCCTGTGAGTGGGTTATTATGTTGGTAGTGTTGTAAGCACACTCAGTGGGAGATCCATTAGTGTAGATGCACACAGGACCTGACTCTGACCAGCAAAAGCAGGCTTTAGGTCATAAGCATTTGGCAACAACTAAGCACTCAGCTATCTAATTCTGCTAATTGCTGCCTCGGTAGATGAAATAAAACCACTCTCCTGAGCTGAGGGCTTGACTACGTGTTTATGGGAAGTATAGTAAATTCAAGAGGAACCTGAATCAACCAGTGATTAAAAGAAAGGAAAGCAAATAATTGAAAATAATTCTGTTGTACTTAGTTCACGTTAAAAGTAAGACTTACTTGATGTTTACTTGATTTGCCTGTTTCTTCTCTGGATCAGTGGAGTATATCAAGTAAAGCAATAAGAAAACAAAATCAGGAAGCAAATTCAAACAAAATTATGTAATCTTGCACCATCCAACATTGGTATCAAAATTGGATGAACACTAATTTCACTTATTTGCTCATCAAAACCATCAACTTGTGTACTAGTTCTGTTACCTACACATTTCTTTAAATAGAACTACCAGGAAACAATCAAAATTATTTTTTAAATAATTAACTCTTCCTACCTATTTTTTACACTAGCAGTTAATAAACATTTCATTAAAATATGTACAAATTCGCGCCAATATCAAACCTCCACTTTATCTACAAGATCCTAGAAAATGATGTAGCACTTCTCATTAATATGCGGAAACAGCATTTGTAAAATCTATCATAGGACAGAGCCAGAAAGCCGCTTGACCTTAGCAAAAATCATTCTCTACACATTCTAAGGTAAAGTTTGGTATACCACAAGGTTCTGTTTTAGGTCCACAACTGTTTTCATTATATATCCTAACTTTGGGTTAAATAATTCTGAAACATGTCTATGGGGGCATTCCTTTGTGTTCAAGCACAATAGACCAAAAGCTCACTTTCACTCAGCTTCCATTGCTTTCTGTTGACACACAGTTATGTTTTAGCAAAGCCAGATGAGACATGCTGGTATAATAAAGTTGAGGAATGTGTAAAGTACATTATAAAATACATGCTGAAATGCTGTATTGTAGCTAATCTCAACCATGCTGATATTCAGGATATGCTCAGTCCTACTCATGAAATATTGCTTCCATGCAACATTTCTATAAACAATAAATTATTATCAAGTAACTGACATTTTGGGCACAATACAGCCGAACATTTGGTTTCTTTTTGCCCCACTAGCAGAAAAAAACTAGGATAATAACCTGGAATAGCTTGCTAGCAAGCTTATATTAATTTTTACATTTATGTTACAGGTGCTTCTGGTGAAATTGATCTTCCTTTTCCATTATCATCTTCATTTCGCCAGCTTTTATATTGTATATTATAAGTTATATTTATAAATTATATGAATTTTATATAGTGGACACAGATGAGCAGAGTTATGCACACAGTGAAACTTCCAGATGCTTTTATACTAAATATGAGCTCTCATTTAATACAAGGACTTCTCCATTAAGTGGCATACGTCCAGCATTAAAAATGCATTTGCTCCTATACAATAACGAGGAATCACTTCTCAGAGCCAGCAAGTTTTAAGACAATTCGTAAAAACGTCTCCAGAAGGCAAAGGATGAGGTTTATAAATGTGGAACTGAGGTTGATGGTGATGTTTTACACATAAGTACAAAATTTTCATGGTGCCATTTTATTATCACTCGTTCTCCCTGGGGGATAAACACTATTTTGGGCAGCTTTAAGTAAGACGCCATTTGCTGGAACACAAATCCATAAAAAACACTCTGTTAACCCCAGGTTTTCATCCTCTTGAAGTGCTATAGGCAGTTAGGTGAGAGGAGAGTTTTTCTAACCATCAATTAATCATCTTAAATATGCTTTTAAAATGTAATATTTAGTAGAAAATGATGTCCTTTACAGTTATTCTATTCTTAAGCATAAGTGAAGTGTCCTTCACAACAATCTTCAGTTGCAATCAAAATTATTAAACTCCTATTGAAAATTAGGTTTATTAGCAAAATGTTGGAGAAAACTACAACAATATAACAAGTTGTTTCTCCAAATTTAACACAAAACACCACTTGTAAGCACTACTGTGGTCTCAGAGTTATTCAAACACTTTATGACAAGTATCTTGTAAATAGTATTTAGTAAAGCGTAGCCCTTGAGCAATGGTTTCCAGTTCACTAATATTCTAGGGTTTGCATTTTGCATCTGTCATCTTCAAATCCCACCAAAAACATTTTATGGGGTTCAAGAAAGGTGACTGTGATGGTCATTTCAGAATCTCCCAGTACTTCTTCTGAAAGTAACGCTTGGTGGACTTTTTGGTAAGCTTTGGATCATTGTCCCGTCGGAAGGTCCTATGACACTCAAGCTTAAACTTCCTTACAGAAGACATGATGCTTTGCCCTAGGATTTCCTGAAACATAGGAATCTATGTTGCCCCCAAACACACTGCAGGTTTCTAGTGCCAGAGGAACATATATCATCCGCACTGCCATGCTTCACTATGGGCATGGTGTTCTTTTCAGCTTCATTCTTTCGACCCAAAACACATTAAATTCAGCTCCAATATGTTCAAAATCATATAAATAAGCTGGAGACCTTTGGGGATTCTGTTCTGTGGAGCAATGAAACAAAACTGGAACTTTTCGGGCGTATGGACCAGCAGTAAGTCTGCAGGAGGGAGAATGAAAAATACACTAAGGAGAAAAGTGCCTAAAGTGAAACATGGCAGTGGCTCAGTGATGCTCTGGGGCTGCTTTGCTTCCTCTGGCACTGGAAACGTGCAGCATGTGGAAGGCAAGATGGAATCAATCAATTTTGTTAATAAGCCTGGTTTGCAATTGGGGTTGAATAATTTTGGTTGCAAATGAATGTGCATATATCAGGTAGATAACATTTACATTTAAAATAAACCTCTATAGCCCTTAACATACATTTCACTTCAGTTATACATGATTGGTTATGAGATTTTAGATCTCTCTCAGATTCTCATTTTCTTTAGAATATTCACTCAACCCTGTTACCTGAACACATTCACCCTAATGAAATACCCAAACTATAATAAGTTGCAGATGCTACATTTCCTGAAGATTTAAAAAATAATAATATTCCTATTCCTTCTTCCTCTTAAATAATTGTGTGGAATTGACTGACAAGTTTGTCATATAACTCTATTACTTTATTACCTATAAACCTGTTATAATGCTGGTTAATGTCACAAATGTCACAGTGTGGCATGCTACAAATAGAGAGACAGAGATAGATATGAATCCATGTGCATCTACTTGTTATGGCTACTTGTCTCTGCCCCTCTCTTTTCATTGGATTGTTACTGTGGTTACTGATATAACCCTTGATTAGTGTTTTTTTTTTTTTTTTATCAGTTTGTTTACAATGAATTTTTTTGTGCATTTGTTTTCATATGTTCTAGTCTAGATCCATACCTGTGTTCCTGATAGTGAATATACACAACATTATATAATCTATTTTTATATTGTCTGACTGTGGTTTGAGCCCTGCCATGCATAACGATTTTTATGGATTTGTCTGAGTTTGTGCACATTTTATGCATTTTATTACAGTAAATTATTAAAAAATAAAAAAAATATATGGATAAAAAATACTAAATTAGCTGTGGAGTCACCTTATACTAGTAAAATAGATTATAGTTTATAGTCTGGAATAGGCTAATCTACCTCTTATCTTAGCTTCTGTCACTTTTGTGTTATAATTCAAACCTTAACCACTTTTAATCAGTAGAAACCTCAGATGACATTCATCCGGTCAGAAGACAGTGTGATCACTCTTCTTGTAGGAGAGATTGGTGCGCCTTTAAACGGCCGTGAACCACAGGTGCTCTAATGGAATGAAAGTTTGTCAGATGTAATTAATGACAGCCTCTACAAGCTTACAGTATCTCCTTAGCTAATGGTTAGCAGGTCTGCATCTTTCTGTATGTGGTTATTAGATGAAATATATCCCGGAGACTTAGACCCGACGCTACCTCTACCATCTGCCACTGAGGTCATTATCATGACTGCATGTTTTTATGAAAAGCAATGTTGCCATATAGCTTAGAGAAGATTGCGAGTTTTTGGAAGAGATGCCTTCCACTTTACCTGATTGCATGATTGGATGGTTATATCAGGCGAGGGAGATATGAAAGAGAAAGAGAGAGAGAGAGAGAGAGAGAGAGAGAGAGAAATGGGACTGCTCTAGGCCAGTAGATGGGCAGGTAAACACTTGCGCTTTTGGCAACTTGACCTTAGAAATCAGATGGCGCTGGAACACATATTAGCTCTGCTCTTGGCTCAAGGCTAGCACATGAATACAAAGCAGCTGTTTAAATGGCTACCTGACGCTGCATGCGACAAGAAGAATACAGGCGTCTCAGTAAGGCATTGTGAATAAATTGTGGTTACGCAAAACAGCAGGTAAACAAAGAGGTTTGAAACTCTGAATAGAGTTCATTTATTTCCAAAATACTTGGATTGATACAGAAAAAAATAAATAAAGTGACAATGGGTGTTGTTAGTATATATTAACATGCAATGACTGGAATTAAGAAAGAGAGAGAGACAATGCTTCAGAGAGACAAGTCATTTTCTTTAATATGACTCTATGTGTATTTATTTGTTATGACTTGGTTTTGGTTCTAGCCTTGTCTTTGCTCCTCTCTTGTCATTGGTTTGTTACCTACTGTGGTCACCTATATGTAGTTAACCCTTGATTAGTGTTTTTTTTTTTTTTTCTTTTGTTTTTTTTATTGTGCATTTGTTTTCTTATGTGGCACCAAGACCAACAGATATTGGTTAATAATTAAATAGGAATAGTTTCTAAAATAGCACATCTATAGCAGAGGTCTTTAATAGGTCATCAATTGTGACCGAAAAATATTTTAACCAAATAGCATAATCCTTGAAAATTAATAAATGTATGAAAAACAAATTCAGTTTTTCGTTAAATTGGTCTATTACCTATTGTGTTGACCTGCATGCAGTTACCACTTGATTAATGTGTCTTTTGCTGTGAATTTGTATTGTGCAATAGTTTACTCCTGATCCTGGTCTGTACCCATTTGATTTGTATTATTTATACTTATCCATAGCCATAAGTTAATTGGTACCTTGGTGCAGTGGGTGGTACTATTGCCTCACAGTAAGATGGGCCTGGCTTCGATTGCCTGGCTGGGAGACCAAGGTATGGCATTTGCATGTTCTTCCCATGTCTGGGTGAGTTCCAGAATATACATCAAGGTAAAGTGAAGACACTAAATGGCCCCAAGGTGTTAGAGTGTGTGTAAATGTGGCTATACTGCAATGGACTGGCAACCTTTCCAGACTGTTTCCCTGCCTTATGACTGCCTGGATAGTCTCCAGCATCCCTCATGAGGATAAGTGGCTTAGATAATAAAGGAATAAACTAATTATTAATAATTATGTCTTATAAGGTAACTGCTGTCATCCTTCAGCCATATTAGTTGCTTATCTCGGCCTTTTGTAAAGCAGCAGCCTTTAAATAAACCTGTAATCCTTAAATGAATATTTAACCGAACCTTTACACATTTTTTCTTTACACACCCCGGCGCTACAACCTGAAAAAATGATAAGCCATCATTTGGTGTGTTTAGTATAGATTTCTGTGTAATTGACTTGTTCAGAGGAGAAATACGGGATTTCCCCAAGAAAACCAGCAGCTTTGCAAAAAGCCTAATGCAAACAAGAGATGCCAGGTGTGGGCTCAAATTGGCAATAATAAGCCGATGTTGCCCGACATCTCCGTCTACAACATTACATGGGAGCCTCCGTGGGTCTAATCTTGTTGACAGCAATAAAACAGGTGGTTTGATGGAACACAATTCTCACTAACAGGCTTTACCGCAACAGCCGTCATCTATGGCTGATAAGCCCAACCAGACATCCATTTGCAGAGTACGAAGCAGTTACTCTCAATGCTACTCTCAATAAAGCTAGTCGTAGACAGAGTCTCGAGGAAAAAAGTAGCATAGCTGCAAGCTGTGCAGTGGATGGCTCTGGACATGAGAGGAGTACAACATGAGAAGAATGAAATTAAATTAATACAGGGTTTGTGGAATTCTTGATGTATTTGAAAAGCTGACGGGAAAAAAAAAACAACCAAATACAATATTCAGAATGAACAGATAATGTGTGCTAAAAGTAGAAAGTGCAGTATTTCTCTCTATATATTGTAATTGTGTAATAAAATCAGTCTTTTTTCTGCACAGTGTAATTAATTGATATTATTTTGTCATGCCTTTTTTTTTTTAGTATTTCCAGTATAGTAGGGTTCATGTTTGATTAAGGGAAAAACACAACAACAACAACAAAATTGTATTAACTATAGTCCTCGACTATATGTACTATATGTGTTAGGATGCAAATTGTAAGAGACTTGCACTCTAGAGCCAGATACTCGGAGAGACTGTGTAAGAATTACCTGCGAGTTTGTGAAGACAAGAATCTTGTCTTAACCTTGACTCACAGAGGATTTAGACTCATGACTGAAACTCAGTCATAAAGTCTTAATCTTATGTAATGTATTCTGGCGCACCAACCGAGTGAAACTTTATATTAAGTTTTGAAATATAATTAAATAAAAAAGATGTGGATGGTGGAGTTCTGGACCCGAAATGCTCTGGTTAGATTCATTATACAAAAAGCATACTTCTTATATAGGTACAAATATTCAGGGCACTAGACAGATCGAGATATATGGTGCATAGTGGTTTTTACATTGCAACACTAACAAAAATATGCAGTGTAATAAACAATTACAAGTAAAAGTCCTGCATTAAAAACCCAATTAAAGTGGTGGTTGGTGTGGTACAGCAGTAACATCATTGGCTCCCATGGGAGAGACCTGGGTTCGATTCCCAGTCTGGGCAACCAGTCTGTGCTACACCAATAAGGGTCCTTGGCCAAGACTCCTAACACTACGTTGGCCTACCTGTAATACCAGTAACCTTGTAAGTCGCTCTGGATAGCAGTGAAATGTAGTTAAAGTGTTAACGTAAAAGTGCTGGTTTGGTCTCTCATACATTAAATCAAATAACTAAAACTATTAAATAAATGTAGTTTAGTTAGAAGTACAATATTGCCCTCTGAAATCTAGTGGAGTAGAAGCAGAAAGCAGCATAAAATTGTGATACTCAAGCAAAGTACCCTGAAGTTGTTCTCAAGTACAGTACTTGACTAAATGTACTTTTGTTACTTCCCACATCTGCTGAGATGCAAGCTGAGACTTATGATTTTATGATACTCCAAACATTTGGACTCATGACTCATGATTTCATTCCAGTCATGAAGTCTTTATCTTAAGTAATGCATTCTGGAGCAAAGTAAGTAAAACTTTAATTATATTTCAAAATCTAATATGAATAAAGAGATGTAGGTGGTGGACATCTGGACCAAAAATGCTCTGCTTAGGTTCATTATACCAAAACCGTTCACTATATATAGATTATAGCTGTAGCTATGGACCTGTATTGGATTACAGATGCATTAAACATAGTTAAATTCTTTCTGCCGCATATCCCAGGTTGTTAGGAAGGTGGGGGAAAGAGCGCAAAAGGTTGCCTGGAGCGGAGAGAGTTCAGAGCCTTGCTCAAAAGGGCATATTAGTAGCAGCTTGGTGGTGCTGCGGCTTGAACATTCAGACTTCTGATCATTAACACAGATCTGTCAAGCCACCACTGACAAGCATTATACAAAAAGCGTATTTTACAGTTTCCATTCTACAAAAGGTTATGACTAGGTAGCTATTATTAATAAGTTATAGGGAATCTTTCACCCCCCCCCCCATCCAAACTACAGCCATAACTTTATGTATCTTTTGTGCAGGGCTCTGGTAAACATTACATTCAGTCTGACCTCCTCAATAATTAATTAAATAAATAAATAAATAATTTCCACACCCTGTAATAGCATTTCATCCTAAATAATCCCTTATCCAGGCTGAGACATAACAGGAGGATGGCTTGGCACGTGTCTTCCAGCAGCATTCTTTAGCATTCACTGTAAGTTTGGTTTCACACAAAGCCCAGATCTCATTATGCCAAACCTTGTCTCTTTTCTTTCATCGCATCTCTTTATTCCGTGCATGAAAGCGCCATCACTTTTTTTTTTTACTCCATAAATTCATTATGTCGTCTGGCCTTATTATCATTCATCCGATTTGTTGCGGCAAGTATTAGCTCCTATCAAAAGCAGATGCTATACTAATCAAACATAAAGAATGCTTATAAAGTAGAATCAAACGAAGGTGCTCAAAGGCGAGATATAAAACAGATAGAAAGAAAGGATGAAACGTAAGGCAAATTCTTTTTTTCTTAAAGAGAGAAAAAGATCAACCAGTGATCAAGCAGTTGCCTTAAAAACCTTAGAGGTATATCTCATCAACCTTCAATTCACAAGCATATCTATCTATCTATCTGTCTACAGACCTGGCAACATGTATGCATGTTGCGTAACGGGCACGCATTTTGACCTCCTAGTACGCTTGTACGATTCCATGTACACATATTGTTTGATATCGCAATTCACCAGTTTTAGTCAGATTGTCACCAGTTTGTAACAGAAGTTGACTCCACTTCAGAGATCTTTGAATAAGCAGAGTGCAGGATAAAGTCACGCCCTTCAACAAAAAGAGCCAATCTGCTTGCTGCATGTGCTGAGAGCGGAGGGGTCCGCATGCCCCCATTTGTGGAGTTGTGTGCATGCGCAAACGCAGAGGCCATGGGTCACAGGGTGAAAAATCAAATAGCCGGTCTTTCACCTGTTGAGCCGATAACATTGAAAAGGTAAAATTAAGATGTGGTGTTAACTCGACGGTGTTGTTAACCACTCGACATGGTTAGAAGGTTTATCTATTCAATATGTGTGTTGCAATGGTAACTGTCATGCTTCACCGTATTCTTAAAAACTGTAGGCTTGCATTTTATTTACTTACAAACAATGTGGTCAGTTTGCTTTTGTTTCTGACATAATTCTTCAAAACTGTTTTTAAGATGTTATAATAATAAAAGTTGGTTTGAAAGTATTATGCTTCCGTACCGCTACCGTGATGGTGGCGTAAATGATGACTGCTGGAACAAGAGCAAATAGTGAGGGAGTTTATTCACTCACATACTAGGCAGTACTGAACATACAAAACACAATTGAAATGAAACTTTCCGTATAACAGATCTTTCACCATCACTCAAACTTAGGCTGCGTCTGAAATCGCATATTTCTGTATGGCGGATTACACGATTTCGGACGCAGCCTTACTCTTACTGAAGCAGTGCGCAACAAGCCTCAACATGAACTACGGGTGAATCACAGGG
>JAOVVF010000002.1:20055441-20065697 GCA_028565595.1 Duopalatinus emarginatus
CTGGTAGAACAATGAAAGAAAAAATCACAGTCAACAATCAGAAAGAAAGCAGCGCAGTAAATATATGTGGAAGAAAAATAAGGAGGCAAGTTCGAGGGGCCACAACTGTGGAGCGTGTAATCAATCATGGCCTTACAATGTCTGAAGCTGGTCAAAGGGTGCAGCCGAACATTGGTAGAACAACTTTGTCCTCATTTAAACTTTTTGTAGACCAGAGTTACTGTTACCACCCCAAATAACTCCCATCTAGAAATGTACCCATGTTTACATGGATTATCTCTGTATATGTTACTATAGAAACAATAACATACTACAAGTTTACCTTTACAGCATTCATCTGGTTTATACAATCAAGTAGTTGTGGCAGGATTTTCAAGTTTTTTTTCAGTCTCTTTGGTGCATTACTCTTGCTCATTGCTTTGGCATAATCTTACTCTGTTAAATTGTCTTCCCCCAAAAAACTTCTAGGTATCAGTTCATCACACAAGTCACTACATTCCAAAGTGCTGACGTTCTTGTGACAACCAGAATTATATTTAAATTTATACATTTTATACATTTATCAGACTTTTTGTTAGTTAATGTCTCCTGAACTGATGATTAGCTCTCAAGTGAATCATGACTTTTAGTGATGAAGCAAAGTGTGCGAAGTTTAAGATCAACCAACGATCAAATAGTTGCCTTCAAAAGCATAGAGATATATCTCATGAGCCAGAAAGATGAAATGCAGTAAAGATATGTGGTGGAAAAATAAGGAGGCAAGTTTGAGGGGGCAAGACTGTGGAGCGTGTAATCAATCATGCCCTTACAATGTCTGAAGCTGGTCAAAGGGTGCAGCTGAATATTGGTAGAACAACTTTGTCGTCACTCATTTAAACTTTTTTGTAGAGAGAACTGGTGTGTATTCACAACAAAGTACTCTGTACTGTAATACTGTAGACTTACTGTAATGACATGGTCTGTCAACACATTACACAAACAGTAAAAGCATGAGTGTGCATCCTGATCAGTGTTCTGCAATCAATTTACATGCAGTAATGTGTTACTGTGTACTGTTGACATTGATGCTTTACAAAGAAGTGCAGCATATACTAATATACTGTTGACATCTTTTTCATAATCAATGACACAAGGACTTGGCATTCTGATGACACTGACATCTTCATTGACATAAGCTATTATTTTTTGGACACGATTGAAGGATTTTGAGCAAGTTACTGGCTTTTGCTGGTAATCCATTGTGTGGTGCCTAACAAGGCAATGCGCCACCACACACGTCTAGAGACACCAAATTATGGTTAAAGGAACAGTCATCTAAGTTTGGGATTTTGCCATTCCCACCAGTCACCAGCTCTCTTGGGCAGCCGTGGCCTAGTGGTTAGGGAACTGGTCTCATGACCAGAAGGTCGCGGGTTCGATCCCCACCCAGGGCAAGACATGACTGAGGTGCACTTGAGCAAGGCACCTAACTCTCCCAACTGCTCCCCAGGCGCTGCGGTTTGCCCCGTAGTATTCACTGGTGTGTATGTGTTTCACTGCAAGGATGGGTTAAATGTGGTTGTCACATTCCTCTATGTGCGAACACAGTAGGCAAATAGTTCACTTTCATCTTTTCATCTCAGCATTATCAAACACATCTGGGAGGCCATGTAGCTCTGGTGGTGCACCAGTCTGATACTTGGTAGCCCCCCCTACAAGAGAATATTCTGTTCTACAGCATGTTGCATGGCATCCCAAATCTGTTTGATGATGTTAAGATCTTTAGTTCCTCTAATCATAATTTGGCATCTCTAGACCTGTATGGTGTTGCATTGTCCTGTTGGCCAAACCCATCAGAATGAATGCAGGGCATGAACTGGTGTAACTCATCAGAAAGGAGACACACATAGCGTTCACCTGTCAGAGACGCCCCATGAAATGCCAGCTAAACAAACCTGTTTACTGTTTCCATCCTAATAACCCATTGTTTATAAACTCAATAGATTCATCTTGAAATGATTTCATTTATTATTTGAGCATCACTGGCCTCTGTTTTGAGAAGCAGAACTCGAGATACTGTTTTAAATAAAGCAGAAACAACAAACTGCACATCTCTCACGGTTTCCTAAAAGCGACAATGAGAAGCCGAAGGCGTGGGGTTAATGTAATCAGTGATTACAGCACAGCCCCATCCCACACATCTTTGAAAAACTCTGAAAAACATCAAAGCCGCTTCACTTTCCTCTGGCCTTTGGTGTCCTCTGCATGACAGCCACCAGCCTGCGAGGCAGCAGTGCCAATGTACATTACCATAAAAGCAGCTTGTGAAATAAATATAACATTCTGCATGAGTCAGCCTCTGCATAATGCGTATACGTGTAGATGAAACATATTGGAATTGCCGTACATATACGTTCTAAAATTCTTGGGGTTAAAAATGCTGTATAATAAAAGCTAATAACACTTTCAAATCAAAAATCCAGTTTGTTTTTTTTCCCTGATTCAACTGTTTGCTGTGGTATGACACACTGTTGCATCAGTTGCACCCAGAAAATGTGACTGATATTCACGAGAGCTGTTCACATCACTAATGCTTGCTCAGGCATGTTCTGTCATCACAGCAAGACTGCAAAACAGCCAAAGATGTGACACACAAACCAAAACAAGGCTTTCGGTATTAGTGGTCATTTTGTGATGCCGTCCCATCAGAGTGCTGACAGACGAGACACACGGTCTTTGTCAGGGGCATGTAAGAGGACAAGGAAAGTGAGGGCAATCAGCATTGTGCACTCGTGTAGGTGATGATGGCTGGAGGCTTCGACAGCTTCCAATAGTGGCACTTCAGATAAAAAGGACACGTTTTCGCCAGGATTTTCAGGTCATCTGAAACTTCAACGCTGTCCACCAGGGCTTTGTCCAGAATAAAGGTTTGAACAAAGGGTTTTGGGCTTACATGTAAAGTATTTCTATAAAGGATTCGGTAAAATAAATGAGCAAATGAAGCAAGCCAAATAACAAAAACAAGCATGACAAAGCACAGCATAAGGAGAAGAGGCTTAAGAGCTCATTACTCTTTGAAAACGAGCCAAAAGCCATCAGCTAAAGACACAAACGAAGACGAACGATCTCTAAACTAATGAGGTCAGGTGCGCAGTTGTAGAATTGTTAATGACGGGCCATAATTACGGCAAATGACACAATTCTTTCACAAATCGTCTTAAGGTTTAATATAGAAGCTTGTTTAAGCTTAACTGAGTACTGACTTATGCAACATGTGTAATGTATAATATACAACATGCGTTCAAACAGAAGTCAAACACAAGCATCTATCTGTCTGTCTGTCTATCTATCTATCTATCTATCTGTCAGTCTGTCTATCTGTCTGTCTGTCTGTCCGTCTATCTATCTATCTATCTATCTATCTATCTATCTATCTATCCATCCATCCATCCATCCGGCTATCTGTCTGTCTATCTATCCGTCTGTCTATTTGTCTGTCTGTCTATCTACCTAACTCTCTCTCTCTCTCTCTCTCTCTCTCTCTATCTATCTATCTATCTATCTATATATAGTTGCCTGCCTATTTATTTATTTATTTATTTTAACAAATGATGCAAGGTACTAATCTATGCATATAGCTGACAGGAAAAGCGGCTTCTCACACACACACACACACGCACACGCGCACACACACACCATGATAGACAGACAGACAGACAGACAGACAGACAGACAGACAGATAGATAGATAGGTAGATAGACAGACAGATAGATAGATAGATAGATAGACAGACAGACAGACAGACAGATAGATAGATAGATAGATAGATAGGTAGATAGACAGACAGACAGACAGACAGACAGACAGACAGACAGATAGATAGATAGATAGAAAGGTAGCTAGGTAGACAGATAGACAGATGCTGTTTTTCAAGAACATTTATATACAACAATAATATATAAAACAATAATAAACTGTTGAAGAATATATAAAAATCACTGCCTTAAGGGGGAAAAAGGTAAGATCAGTTCCTATTTTCTCCTTTGCTCCTTTCTAAGCAAAGACATGACAGTCAGTTACAGCATCATGTCACTTCCTTACCAGAATCAGGGTCAAACTACAACTTCCAGAGCAGCCACCCATAAATACAACAGCTAGTCTTCATGAACACACACTGACGTTCACCTTCCTATTGATTACACACACCTTGACTCAATTACTATCACTTACACACACAAACACACACACACACACACAGTATATGAGTGCTCAGTGCATTGGATCTGTCATTACCAAGTCTATCTGCCTAACTGTCTCTCTCTCTCTCTCTCTCTCCATCCATCCATCCATCCATCTATCTATCTATCTAAGTTGCCTGCCTATTTATTTATTTATTTTAACAAATGATGCAAGGTACTAACGTATGCATATAGCTGACAGGAAAAGCGGCTTCTCTCTCTCTCTCTCACACACACACACGCACACACACACACACACACAGAATGTAATGCAATCACTTTGGTTGAGGAAATTAAGTACGTTTGAATTCATGTAGAAGCAGATTTCAATTCTATCAGCATATTGTTAAGTATTCAGTGGGGAAGGATATTATTCCTTCCACAGGTTGTTATAAACATCTGACAGGCTTCCCGGAAGGCTTTGACAGAGAAGACCAGTGTCAATTACAAATTCCAGTTAAGTAGTACCAGGATCACTAGTGGCTGTTTGAACACCATTCCTTATAAATTACGCTTTATTATTATTATTATTATTATTCTCATATTACTGGCCGAATGGAAAGCTATATGTGGACAGACAGACAGACAGATAGATAGATAGAAAGGTAGCTAGGTAGACAGATAGACAGATGCTGTTTTTTAAGAACATTTATATACAACAATAATAAATAAAACAATAATAAACTGTTGAAGAATATATAAAAATCACTGCCTTAAGGGAAAAAAAGGTAAGATCAGTTCCTATTTTCTCCTTTGCTCCTTTCTAAGCAAAGACATTACAGTCAGTTACAGCATCATGTCACTTCCTTACCAGAATCAGGGTCAAACTACAACTTCCAGAGCAGCCACCCATAAATACAACAGCTAGTCTTCATGAACACACACTGACGTTCACCTTCCTATTGATTACACACACCTTGACTCAATTACTATCACTTACACACACAAACACACACACACACACACACACACACACACACAGTATATGAGTGTTCAGTGCATTGGATCTGTCATTACCAAGTCTATTTACTGTGCTGATCTGAGGTTCTACCTCCAGATTCTTGCCTTGCATGGTTTATGTTGTTTGTTAATCAGCTGACCATAACCAGTACTCTTAGGTAAGCTAGTCTCTTTGGGAAAACTGTACTTATCACCATGTATAAACATGAAGTTTATATATATATATGCCCTAGGATTCTAGGCTTCCTTATCCAAGATAATTAGCCAGTAAGCATTTAAGTATCCTCTCTTCCTTGTCATCTTTGACAGCGCTATTAATTACGCAAAACATTTTTCACATAATCACATCCTACTTAAGGGGTGTGCAAAGAAGCCTGAGGGGGAAAAAAAAAATCTTCAATTAATTTGTTACAGGTGTGCAGTTACGGCCTGCTGAACTGCTAAGTAAATGTTTGCTCCTTGAATAAATACGACATATGAGAAAGCCAGACGAATGTAGTGTCAATACCAAGATTTGGAACGAGTGCTTCAATGTTTGACATTAATTTTTAAGCTAATATAAAGCTGAAGATCAGCAACCCGGTATTAATGCGCCTAGTTAAACAAACTGTATTTAATGATTTAGCGCTACTTGTTGAATCGAAGTATTCACACACAGGTTAATACAGGTCTTTCTTTTTATCGTTTTTTTTTTTACTTGGCAGTCTCTTATACTTCAGAGAGAGTACATTAAGGCAAGATTTTAATTAAAATCTGCCTCTTGCAGGTAGAAATATGCTTTGTACAGTATACTACACATGCACATTTAACATTAATATGAACAATAGTCTGTTGTACAGTAATTCACAGGGATGTGAAAGGTGGATGTGCCACACTATCTAAGACTAATAATGAACACAAGGCATCAGTTTTACTGTAACAAGACAGTTAAAGGACCCGCAGGTGCTCCTCTACTTTTGAACTACGAGGTGTTGCTGAAAAGAAATGCACAGTTACACGTACATTTTACATTTACGGCATTTGGCAGACGCTCTTATCCAAAGCGACTTACAAGATTACTGGTATTACAGGTAGGCCAACATAGTGTTAGGAGTCTTGCCCAAGGACTCTTATTGGTGTAGCACAGATTGGCTGCCCAGACCAGGAATCGAACCCAGGTCTCTCACATGGGAGCCAATGATGTCAACACTGTACCAGGCTAACCACAAACAAAATGCTGTGTTGGTTATTAAATCAACATCAACAACAAATGACACCAACGTTATGGGGACCAGACAATACAATATAAAAACAAGTACAACTTTATGTGTATGTGTATATGTGTGTGTGTGTGTGTATGTATGTATGCATGTATGTATGCATGTATGTATGTATGTATGTATGTATTAAAAAAAGCAAACAAACAACAAAACAACGCCACAAAAATAAAGTTGTACTTGTTGTTATATCATTGTGAACAAGACATTTGGCTGGTCCCTATAAGGAAAGTGTTATTCGTTGTTGTTGCCGTTCTTGATTTTTATAAAATAAATAATTAAGATATTGACTGATTAATAAATCATAAAATATTGGGTCTTGTCTGCCTTCTTGTTTATTATTTATTCTTAGTCATAAGTATTGGCATCAAAAGACTAGTGAACATTAGCAGTGCAGGAGTAAATGACAGCTAGCCAGACTTATAATCAATCATCAGAATCATACTTTGATAGGCAGCTGGTTACAGAGTCTTTATAATAATTTGTATATCCGGAAGCAAAACAAACAAAGATTGTCCAGTAAACACTGAAACATGGTTGACGCATCCATCCATACTCCTGTGTGTCTGGGAGTGACTCACAATGATGCGTTAATGTTTTGTCCCATTAAAACACAGCGTACACAGATTTGTAACAGACATACAGAGAGACACAGATTTCACTACGTTTCTGCTAGCTCTGTGCTGGGGCTTTAAATGAGATTTTTCATGCAGACCGTGTTGTATGATGAAAAGAGTTAAATGAATGAACAGCATGATATCTGATCATTAGACGTGTTAACTATTGAATTTCACTCAGATTCATGACAAATACGGACTCTGCTAAAAATCATTTTATTGCTGCAGGGGTTTCACATGTAGCTTTAAAGTAGTCGTCTGTGTTCAGGGTAAGAAAGACAGTCCTGTTTCTCAGGAAACTAAAACCGAATAATTGAGTTCTGGAAAACGACAAATTGGTTTTTGTCCAAAATGCAACATTTATTTTAATAATACTGATTATTACTGATAAAAGTATTAACTTTACGTTAAACTTATAAAGTAAACTGATATGTTTACTTTAAGTAAACTAAAAAATGTATTTAACCAGAAGCCCATATTACTACTACTACTACTACTACTACTATTATTATTATTATTATTATTATTATTATTATATTTAGGGGACTTTTTACATGGCTATGAAGGAGCCATTAAAAATAAAAATAAATAAATAAATAAAAAAATACAATATAAAAAAGGTATATTGTTAAAAAAAAATGTAAAATGTATAAAACATTAAAGGTCTGTAAAAAGGTCTAATAATCCAGCTAGCAATTAATAACTACTATGTCATTTTCATTATCTAATAAACCCATTGAAATAATAATTTGCCACTAGAAAACTGACATAAACCCAAACAACTGTGAGCAACTACCAGTTTTTAAAATGTCCACCATGCTACTATCATCATCAAAGTGAATAACTGTTTAAATGACCTAATAAAAGAAATAATGATCACTTTCACAATAAGAGTGATATAAATGATGCTGATAATCAACTTAATAATGTTGATGACGTCCCATTGCAAACTTTAACATTTGGAAGTGATGCTGTTTTCCATTAATTGGTTTTGGACATTAAGGTAGACAAATGTCAAGCAATTGCATGAATTATCTATGACATTTGTAGCAGGAATTTGTAACTGCTAGGCCAAACTGAAAAGATGTAAGATGTTTGTTTCTTTCTTTCTGCTTGATTGGGTAAATCCAAAGTCATAAACCCCCAAAGGAATTTAAGGCTTCTTGCTGTGTATGAAGATTTATGAACTAAGAGCTCTGAATCCTCAGTTTTTCTGTTTGTATGAGGTCGAAAATGCCCCATGGATGCAACAAGCTAGCAAGCTAATTGTGACAAGTGATGTATAGCTCTGTCTCCAAACAGCAATTATAGACAATAGTCAGTGTTATAGATTTAACATTTGAGCGAATATGTCGGTATGTGAACTGATCTAACGCAAACCCTTGTATATACAGCATAACTTATTAAAAGGCATGAAATTCTTCTCTGTGCACTGCTAATGATTTGATATCACTTGGTGACCTCAGAGATGAGAGCACCATCCTGAACCTTCGATTATAAAAGAGTCTTTTCTGTTGAGTTTTGTTTCTTAGTTAGAGGTTAGAAATTTGCAACGGTAGTCAGAGTTTTGAATAGCAGTGAAAATCTTCTTAAAGCTAGGAGACTTTTGATATTAGCCGCCTTTGAGCTCACATTGTTTATATACACCCAACACAGACACGCTGTCCTTGAGCAAATACAACAATTCAGTTATACAGCAATTCAAGCTGCAGACACACATACACACACACACACATATCTTTTATCTTGATATTCAAATGAGGCCCAGTTACGGCACTTACAATCTAGTTATGGCAACAACAAGTGGCCGAACTTCATCAGCCTTCAGTAATTTTTTTGGTGGCTGAGTTCCAGTACCCAAATCTGGATGAAGTCATCGCTGTCATTCCACTGCAGTATGCAGGCCGGATGAAATATGACTTAATGACTTTTCTGTCTGGGTTCTTGTGAGGTAAATATTAATGCAGCTATAATTAATGTCATGTTTAAACTCTCTTTTTTGTGAATAAATAAGTAAATAGATAAAAAATGGCAAGATAAGAAATGTTTTTTGTCCAAAATGCAGCATTTATTTTAATAATACTGATTATTACTGATAAAAGTATTAACTTTAAGTAAACGGATATGTTTTACTTTAAGTAAACTAAAAATGTATTTAACCAGAAGCCCATACTACTACTACTACTATTATTATTATTATTATTATTATTATAGTATTTAGAGCACTTTTTACATGGCTATGAAACAGGAAATATTTTGTTGTATGAAGGAAACATAAAAAATAAAAAAATAAAAATAAAGAATACAACTTAAAAAAAGGTATGTTGTTAAAAAAAAGTAAAATGTACAAAACATTAAAGGTCTGTAAAAAGGTCTAATAATTAATTAGACCTAGAGTCTAGCAATTAATTCCTACTACGTAATTTTTATTATGAAATAAACCCATTGAAATAATAATTTGCCACTAGAAAACTGACATAAACCCAAACAACTGTGAACAACTACCAGTTTTTAAAATGTCCACCATGCCACTATCATCATCAAAGTGGATAACTGTATAAATGGCCTAATAAAAGAAATAAAGATCACTTTCATTTAAATAAGTAAATAAATAAAAAATGGCAAGATGAATAAAAAATGACACGTCCACTTTCCTAATGCGGGCGAGCAAAATGTCCTCACAAGGCGACATTCCTATACTTGTGGGAACTTTAATGATAAAGACAACACACATGCACACACTATGTCTGTGAATTACGAGTAGCAAAGTAGCAAACAACGGCAAAAGAAACTGCAGTGGGAACGGACATTACAGAAGGAAAGACTAGGGATAGAAAAAAAATTATATATATATATTATATATATATATATATATATATGATTCTGATGAGCTACACCTGCTACAGATGAGGCACCAGGAGATACAAGCAACCCTGAATCCTGATTCCTCCTGCTCCCCAAACCCTGCGTACATTGTGACCCCCCCTTATCTTCTTGCAGTCTCATCTGACCCACCATGGACAGGGAAAGTCTTCAATACACCATAATGGACAGATATAGAAACCATGAATTAGATCACAGACTTTAATTCTCTAGTTACCTGCACTTTTGTTTATATTCATACATCTGTTCCTTTATGAGTCTGGTTCCTCTCAAGGTTTCTTCCTTTTGTCATCTCAGGGAGTTTTTCCTTGCCACTGTCACC
>JAOVVF010000002.1:20159017-20174008 GCA_028565595.1 Duopalatinus emarginatus
GTATATATAGATTTCATTTGAGCTGTCTATAAATAAAGCACTGACACACACATTCTCACGTATCAATCAATCAAGTATCCTATGAAGAAAACCAGCACTGTTGTCATTTAGGTCATGCCATTTACTTAAGCTTTTATTTATTTGGGGTATTTTGTGCTTCAGGGTAAGTTGTGTATATTGGACAGGATAAGATGCAAGCTTGAGCCTCACACCCATTGTTATCTGGTTGTGGTATTAGATGGGAGGATGAATATCTAATACATCTCTATAGCTTGACAATGAAACACACGGTAAAAGCCAATTATATAGAGACTGATATGGTTATATTCTTTTAATTCCAAATTTCTCACTAACCTTCCTGGGTTCATGCTGTGTTTCCTCTAAAGTCCTGACATAAACGTAACGTTATGTGGCAGTAAACTGAAGTCGTCTGAGTACCTGAATGTATAGCATGACCAAGTTATGTCCAGATTGATCAAACTCAAACTGAAAAAGTGATTCAGGGAGCATAAGGAATCATTTTCACACATGAATTGGCCACCACAGAGTCCTGACCTCAGCCTCTGGGAAAATTCTTTGAAATGTGCTGGAGAAGACTTTTACCGCGATTCGACTCTCTCGTCACCAGTAAGATCTAAAGATCTCAACCAAATATTAATGCCGCTTTAGATGGAAATACATGATGAGATATAAGGTTGCATAAGGTTATCGGAACAATGACAAGGCTAATGCTTTAATCAAAGCTGGATGATCAGACAAAATATTTAAGAGTGCATCAGTCAGTGTAGTAGCAGGCTAGTTTATTTTCCCATAGCTAGCATAAACTCTTCTTAAACAAATCAATTCAGATTATTACTATAGTGTATTTATGTTTACGAATAAATTCATGGGCTAATCTTGACAAAGCAGCTAACTATGGGAGCCCAATCTCCCCAGTCCAACAACAAGTAGCTCATTATAACATCGAGATAAAAATATTGAATAAATAATAAATATTGAACGCTGATGCTAAACCTGCTGACCCTCCAGACAGATTCAGCTGTTCAAGATAGTAAAGTAATGAACACAGTGCCTCGGAACTAAGTAATTAAAAAAGGCGGACCATCATGCAGAGAAGATAAGTGTGGTCCACAAGTGTACTCACATTTCATACACACATACCTTTAATAACATTCATAAGCTTTGATTTGAAATGGCAACGTCTAGGCTAGGTCACCGAACACATAATAGTGGTGGAGCAAAAATCTAATAACGGGAGTCATCTAGGAAAGATCCACATGGTGCTAATATGCTCAAGCAAGCACGTGACCGATGATGGACTTGCCCATTTCCACACTGTGGTCTGCCAAGCCTTAAATGAAAATAACACTGTGGTATTTATAACCCTGGCATAACTACACAACCAGACGCAAACACACATATGCACGCAAACGACACACAGGCATTATACTGACGTCGAAAGCAGCATATGCTCGCTAATTGGACAGAGAGCAGGCGCATTTTAATTACATCAGACCGAACAATAAAGAAAATGAAGTCTATTTTTCTATTCTTTGAAACGCACTGTAATTAGGCTTATAGCAGCATTTATCTTTTGACGCAATAAGGAGTTAAATTCATTCAGCACACAGACAGATATGTTTGTGAATTCAGTCATGCTAGTCATTGCATTAGGGTGCTAAAACGAGGTGTGGGCTTGTCGAAGACACAGCGCCCCTCCATGGAGATGGACAGAACTACAGGTACAGGTATAACTGAGCACATTTCTATGTTTATTTCTATGTTTAGACCTCCATATTAATTTTATTATATTAATTATTATTATTTAATACTGTTTATTGATTATTAATATTCGTTCATGACCTGCAGTAGTGTTTCCAGTTCACTGTTGCAATGTAAACCTGCTTTTAGTGGCTGCATTAATTTCCAGGTACGCTAGCGCACTCTCAGTAGCAGCCGTTTGAATCATTAAGTCTCCCCACACAGCTGGGATGATACGTCTGTTGAAACATCCTGTGCTGTTATAACGCATGATGGGTTTGGTGTTGGCTCATCTTGGCCCAACGGTCCTGGTTTTATTGCACCGCTCAGTTCGTTAACTTGGCTCTGGAAATATGTGATGTCAAAAATGCCTGGGCTGCTCAGCGGAAAAGTACTCATTCACAGGGGCATTATGAAGTCATGTCACTCTCGGAAATCGAAAATGACACGGATAGCATTTGAAAGTCTACATATTCGCATGCGTAGAACTCCGGCTCCAAGATAATTCCGTTCATCCTGAGAAAATAATCGAAGTTTCCAGCTGGGTCTTGCTATTTGGACACGTCAGAGCTGAGAGATCATTAAAGAAAAAAAAAGAGCCTCCATCTCTGTTGGCTTGTGCTTTATAAATTATGATGTTGCTTTTCTTGAGAGCTCAATTACGCACATAATGGGCGAATTAAGTTCAATATTTACTCTAGGAAAGTTCCTCGTATTCAGAGTTGACTTATACAGGTGCTTAAGTTAATTATCTGCAGGCTCATTCAGAGAGTAAATGACATGGCGAGCATTCAGATAAAGATCTAATAGAAGTCTGTTATGTATAGTATACTAACACATCGCCAATATACTGCTGCGTGAACATCCAGAGTTGTTTTTATTAAGTTAATCACTGCAAATTTGATTTCATTTAACAATACAGCATCCACCCTTAAGAAACTTGAAAGGTGTGATGCCACTAATTAATTGATTAATTGTGTTAGTATGTAAATGCCATTCATTTTTCTATTTACAGCACAAAGCATGGATTTCCGGGTAACACACTGTGGTGCTGGATTCAACACTGAGTCGATATTGCAAGAAAAAGAAATGCCTAGGCTTAAGGTCAAAACTGTGCATAAGTGAAACGTGACTTTGTCTTTGTCAACTGAATAAGTAATGTGCACGTCTGTAGTTACATTTGAGGTCTGGCTGAGGTCTGAGTGTGTAAGATGTCCACAATTTCTGTATTAAATTATCACAAATTATATATAACAATATATATAACTCATAATGTCGATTTTGGATATACAGTGCAATGTCAGCTACTTCAAAATACATAGGCTGATGGTGACTTTATAATAGTATGGGGTTTGTTTGGCTGGCATCCCCTGGTACATCTACAAACAGGACAATACGCCAAGACACACTTCAAAAGATGCCATATTATGGTTAGAGGAATACTAATCTGGGTTTGGCGTTTTGCTATTCCCACCCATATCATCAGATTCCGTTGTTAATGAGCACATCTGGGATGCCATGCAATGCGCTGTGGAATACAGAAATCCTACACATCAGAATACAACGGAATTGTGGACCGTTGCAGGAAGTAGTTGTTTATTGCCAACAGAATATTTCCGTAAGCTTGTGAAGTTCATGCTCTGTGTGGGGACCTGCTAAGTAGTAGACTGGTGTACCTGTTTTTTTCTGGCATTTTCACAGAGCCATTTGTAAACATTTCTGACAAATCCATCTCAAACTGTGTGGTGCAAAAATAGCTGGCGATAAAATAAAGGACTAAAAGGCTCAATTGGAGGCAGATGTAGTCTAGCTTGGCAATACCCTGCCATAAACTAACCTTCTGCTCAGCAAGATACTTAAGGCTGCTTCAATAGCACAATATGAAACTCTTAGCAATGACATTCCTTGCCAGATTGGACTAAGTCAATAACTGCATGGATAATGGCAATCAGAAGTGACTGTGTGTGTCTTGTCTTCCTGCCATTTAAAATGTTTTGCTTTTTGCTTACTGAATCTTACAGAAAAAGAAGAAGCAAACTGCATATAGGGCTTTACAGCAATATCAGGTTAGGTATGGAGTAGAAGATATACATGAATTATCCTGACAAATATAGTGCTGTTCAAATGTCTGTGATTCAGAAAGGTGCCAAAAAAAAAAAGATAAAGAAGAAAAAAACATTGATTCAAACAAACCTGACAACTTGAAATGGTGTCCTCATTTTTCCCCAAGTTCACTTGTTTGAATGCTGGCATTATATGCCAAGCACAGTCTGACCAAAAAGAAAGATAAGCTTGTACTTATGAGACCTCTCATAAATATATCAGAACCAGCTGTCAAAGCACTGCCTCCAGCAATGTCAAAAAGCTGCCCTTTGGTCTAAAATGTCAACACATTTTAGCATGATTAGTCACAACATCCCTTCAATGGCAGTCATTGATTGCCACAGCCAGCCAATGTGCTTAGGTCTTCAACAGCTGTCCTCACAAATTTAGCTGCACCGTTATACTGCTGATTAAAAGTTTGGCACCTTTTTTTTTATGAAAACGTTTAATTAACGCTTGATTTTCTGCAACGCACACACACACACACACACACACACACACACACACACACACTTCTTAAAGATGTGCGATGTGTGAGATATATTTAAAGAGGTAAGGACGCCGTGATGTTTGTAATGGAAAGACAATTCAATAGAATGTCCTGCCAGGGGCACGTTAGGGCATTTCTTGACCCCTATGGGTGAAGCTGACATCATCTTGTGAATCTGATCACGACAGAAATGTTTAATCATAGAATGAGCATGATAATTAATCACCCTATTAATGGAAGATTGTGAGTTTGAATCATGGCATAGCTATTAAAATGTACAGCTTTTGACAGATACCCTTATCCAGAGTGACATACATTAAGGACCTTAATATAGGGCATAGGGGGCACAAGTGCAGTCTGGGAAGCTGGTATCTAGTACAGCTTGGAGGTTTCTCTACACAAACACAATACACAGGTAACAAAAACTGTCAATTAACAGATACGTGCAATTAGATGTGTTGGACTAGAGCAGGGGTCTTTCATTCAACTGGCCCCTTTAAATACAGCAGCAATGCATGTGGCGTTGATACTGTACATCTTTAAACTAAAAATATTAACATTAGATATAATAGAGGGGAAAAAATACAGGAAAAAACTAAAGTGGGCACAGGGCCACGTAAATGAAGCTCTTTTGGAGATTCAATAGCAGCAAGACGCAGGCGCATCGACAATGTTTTACCGTAAAACATAATATAAATGTGCAAGTAGAACAAGATTCTGTCAGATAGTCCACATTGACTTTATATTTTCAAAATATTACGACATATTAGATGCATTTTGGGAGCACCTACATCATTGAACAGACTGTTTGGATAATGTTTCCATGATAGTGTTAGACCAGTCATTTTTTGGCAACCCTACCTATTATAACTGGCGGTAACAAAAATGGAACCTGATGTTGACTCTCATTAGCCAAAAGCAGGATCACAGTTTACACTGATTAAAGGAGAAAACTGTATGACATAGGATAAAGGCAATTATAAAAAATAATGTACATTATCTGCATTATCACTATAAATTGCAGACATGTATATTAAACACATAATATATCAAATCTTTCTATTTATTTTATTTTTAGCTGCACTCTGGCCCCCTGAAAGACTGAGAAACACTGAGCTGGCCCTTTGGTTACAAAGTTTGAGGACCCATAGACTAGAGAAACTACAAGCCGTGCTGGACCTGCAGTAGCAGTCTGGCAGTCCTGGGATTTAAACTCAGGACCATCCGATCAGTAATGCAACATATTAACCACTGAGCTATCAGCTGACCTGTAACCATAAGCCAACGCGGAAAAACTCTTTGGGCAGGAGTGATGACATACTTTCTCCTCCCTGTCAATCACAATAACTAACCAATTGTTGGTATCTGTGAGCTCATGTATGCAGAAGAGGGTAGATAGCACTTTCCTCTAAGTGTGTTATGCAATGCAGCAAGAGCTAACTGGTTAGGCACCAAATTGAGGAGAAAATAGGGTAAAAATAAATAACAGACTGATCTGAACCTCCCAGGAAAATGCACCAACACCATAAAACTGTCACTTTCGGGTTTTTTTTGTTTGTTTGTTTTTAATCTAGAAGGTATACCTCAACATGCCGTTCTGCATAATTGAGAAACCAGAAATGAGTCCACTCACAGGAGTAAACTGCTTTCAGCCATGGCACAATGTGCACTTGACCCTTATGTGCATTTGAACCAAGTTTTAAAACTGCTATTACATATTGTCACGTAGTGGCCCGCAATAATGAACCAGTGCCATTTTGAGGAAAATCACATCTTTCACGAGAATATACAGTGTGTCCGACTCCACTCAGAGCATCATAACTGGCTTATTACTGTGTGAATAACAGATCGTCCTATTCAATATTACGACCTTCCTTCTCTTCAAATGTGTCTTGGTTCAAGGTATGTTTAGAGCTGGTCTCAAACATTATACAGAATATTACGAAAAAATAAATACATCAGTCCAACCAGTCCATGGTGGTCCTCAAAATTTTCAAAGTCACCTACATATACAACAGGATTAGCTTAAATAATTAAATTCCTCTTCTTCTCTTTATGTTGATTGCCTTTGGAGTTGAGAGGTTGGGCCCAGAGGTGGCCTGGGTTCAGTAGAGGGAGCCAGATCCTTCAATATTGTCTGTAAGTCCCTCATCTGATATTAATCTTCACATCAGATAGTAAGACAAGACAAAAGGTCCTTAACTTAAAACTTCATTTAGAGACTTGTTTGATTTCAGATGCTGCTGGTAGAAACCTCAGAACTGCCGCTACAGAATATAAATCAGAGAAACTACCTCCTGAGATTCATTATACAAGCTAATTCTGAAGCATGCACATATGTCTGATCAAGCCACATGTTGATTTCCAATGAGACCAAGAAAGAAATTTACTTACTAGAAACCAACTTTATGTGCCCTTTGTGGATAAAGACTTTGCCATAGTGAATAAGCCTTGAGTACTTTAGTGAACCTTAATGCTTAATGCTTCCAATAGGACCACATTTGGTGGACAGATCTAAGGGGTATACTCAGACAAAGATGGATCCTAAAGATCGCTGTGAAAGGTGCCAAAGAGACTTAGTGTACACTTTTTGAAAGAGGTTTCAGAGGTATTTAACTCCCAAACTTGAGTCTCTGTAGCCCAAGGATACGCCAATGAACGTCATTAGTGGTGAAGGAAAGCAATAGTTGAGGACAGAGACCTTTAGAGCAATGTTTACCGAGTGATCCAGTAATTAAATTGAGAGGTATGGGGATGTCTGGGGCAAATCCAGGACTGTGACTGGAGAGATCTCTGAATATCTCTGACTTAGTAAATGAATCTGTGTGGAAAGGTATGCCATAATGTTTTATTTAAATGTTGGCTTATCCCTATGCCCAGTGTGAATTTGGAATGTGGAAAATGTTCCCATATTCTGGGAAGCAAGAAAACAAAAGCATGCAGAATAAAAAAAAGATGATCTAAATATGTATAATTAATTCTTCTCAAATTTGAACCTATATTCCCAAACTCTAAATTATGCCCACCAACCAAGATCACAAAAGGTGCAAAACATTCATTTCTATTACAAGCACGAGCCTGGCAAATTTCTCTGGGTAGGGTGTGCTCAGTGGACCCCTTTAAAATCCACTGCATGTGGGCACATAGACATGCACAGACAAACACACACTCATAGCCTAGAGCAGGGCTGGACATGGCTAGAATCATGAAGAGCACCACACCAGCTCAAGCCAACAAATAAATGAAGCCAGTGAACAGAGGACGCTCAACCTTCTCATGCTTCACCTTCCCATGCTTTTTATCAGCCATCTGCTGCCTTCTGGGCGCGACATGCATGATCAAAAATCAATGTGTAATCAATCTTAGTCTAATCCACATACGAGTGCGTGCAAATTAGCCCCATGCTACTGGATACTGGAAAAAAAGAGAAGAAAAAAAAAAAGCAACAGCTGTATTCATTTTTCTCAGTTTTACCTCCAGTGCGTGACAAAGCCACAGGCGTGTTATCACTTCTTTACTTCATTCACATTGTGCATTCTTATCTGGCCTCGAGGCACTGTTATTCACTCCGCAACTGTGTATGCAGATTTTCTCGACCTCTGATTTGGCAACGAAATGAGCCAACGTCCCTCCCTTCCACCTGTTCTATCGCCTTGCAGAGTAAACACTCTCCAGAACCCTGAGATGTCCTGGAATTAATTTCCCATAATCGACCCCTGCATCTGTTCCATCCATTCAACAATTCCGAGTCAGGAGTCTATAGGGTTGCCATTACCGGCACTGAGCATGATAATGTAACTAATTGGCACAAACTGGGCACCTGTAGGGTGTGAGAAAGCTCCAATATGGGCACCTGTGAGTGTGTGTGCCTGTTTCCTAGAGCAGATGCTCAGCATGGAAGAGGTACAATTGCCTGCATTCTTTAGGCTTTTGATATAATTATGCATATCCGAGTGTAAGAAAAACGGTTTGGTGTATAAAACAAGATATTCATCAGGAAAACAGTTCTGCTGTGGTTCTTTTTCAGCATTTTACCTAATCACTGGTTTACCCAACCAGTTTTCCTCTGTGTCCTGTGGTTATGTATTCCCATTCACTGCATACAAACATTTTTTTTTTTTTTTTTTTATGCTGGTATTGCATATGTTCATGATCCCTAGTATCGTGTTTCTTTGTTTTCCCTGTTCTGTGCACCTTGTTACCACATCTGGCTCCCAACTGTTAAATGCCTGAGGAAATGCATGACTATTTTATTTAATCCGATATACTAAAATAAATAATTAAATAAATATTGAAAAGAAGAAAGTTAAGCCACTGAGGTGCCACTTTATCAGGTGTACAGATGATTCGGAAAGCTAGCTAGAAAATAATAATATGGAAACTCGCTGTGTGCTTTTAGCAGAAAGGTGGAGGAATTACAAATGACAAGTGAATGTTGGCTCGGTGGCACCATTTTCCATTCGGCCACTCCATTATGGAGTCACCACCAGCCATTACAGGGCTTTTTTTACAGTTTGTACCAGTTTTTTTTTTCTGGCACTTTAGTGTAGATTGCTATAGAAATCACACTTTGCATGTTACCTCCAACTTCCTATACCCGGAGCGAAGATCAAAGATCAATGATAAATATCCAATATGGGTCATAATAGTAATGGAGGAAAAGAAAACAGTAGTAATATAGTAATAGTAATATACAAATTATAGTAATGGTAATAGTAATATACAAACTGAAAAAACTGTTCAGAGTGGAATAAATTTGGACAACTGTTCACCCATGATTCCAGTAATATAATCAGTAATATCATATGGTAATATGACCAGCACCATTATATATCTGTATTATGCATTACAACTGACTGAATCATTACATGCTTTCGGGACAAAGTACATTGTTAAAAGCACTATACAAATAAATCTGAATTCAATTTTGCCTAAAGTGTTAATACGTAGCACTTTTAAGTAAAGTAAAGTAAATGTAAAGTATTTACTTTTATAGCACTTAACATGTTTATTCAGCTAATCAGATAATGATAATGATTTAGTTTAATAATAGGTTCAAAACTATAACCAAATCTGAACACAATGAATTCAGTAAGATGAAAATAACTAGGAAGATATCTTGTGATATATGATTGGCACAGTCTGTACAATATTAAATAAACTTTGTGTTTCTAACTAGATAGCTAATGTGATTTTTCTGTCCCAACATATTGACCCCAATATTAGAAACAAGATATTTTAACTGTGGAGAGGACAAACTAGTTTTGCTAACAGGCTAGCAAAGACTGCGCTGCTAACAAAGCAAACTGACAACAACCAACAGGCTAACTGTACTTAAGCTAACATAAACTAAGTAGCTAGTTGATTCAAAAAAATATAATGATTCTAATGACTTATGTACAACAGAAAAAGTGAGCTAAGCTTATTAGGACCTCAAGGCTGTTGACTTAAGTGAGCTAGCAAAAGCTGTAATACCATTAGGATTTTATTCTGTGTTTTGCCTGAAAATATTCTGTATAATTTATGATAATTGGCTAGTTACTTAGCTAAGCTGGTCAGAAGAAAATACTGAAGAACCCACAATAACACAGGGGGGTATGTGAAACTCCTGTAACATATTATTGTTATTAATTTTATTATTATTATTAATATTAATATTAATATACACAGGTAATTACCCCCCACTGCGCAACTGATGGCAACTAGTACGTGCATGAAAAGAAAACAGGCCACATACAGCTCAAAGTAACTGCCCCATCAACCCCACTATGATTACTAGACCATGTGCACCTTCACCAGACCTTCCCTGTTACATCGAGGTACCAAAACACACTCCTAAAGAGAGCAGAAACTGCAGCATAAAGAAAAGGTAAATAGCCCTGGCATTTCTATGCTTCACATTCATCAAGTTTCCCATCGTCTCTTTTCCCTGGTGTGTAAATGGGCCTTAAGATGTATGCGGAGGCCCAGGAAGGAGTCATTCACCGTGAGCTCACTGAACAACAACTCACACGACAGAGTAGGGAATAGGAATATACATTTTAATTTCCTTTGCTCAAGGGTGCGTCTGTAATACTGTTGCATGCATCTGAGAGATTTCAGGCTGTGTAAGGTGCAAGATAAAACTCTCAGCCTGAACTAATTTTCCTCTGCTTGTGAAAGAACGTATTTCAGTCATCTATACATGATTAATCTACGTCTACCAGATTAGCAAACCTCTCAAAAACCTCTTGTCTTTCTGGCTGTTTCTCCATTCAACCATCCACCCACACATCCATCCATCTGCCTGTCTGCCCATCCACCTCACCTGTCTATCTATCTATCTGTCTATCTGTCTGTCTCTCCAGCCATTTCTTATTCCCTGTCTGTGTATCTCTCCATCCATCTCTCTGCCTGTCTGTCTGTCTGTCTGTCTATCTAACTGTCTTTTGTTTGTCTTTTCCTCCATCCATCCATCCATCTGTCTGTTTGTCTGTCTGCCTATCTATCTAGCTATCTCTGGCTGCCCGTCTATCTATCCATCTATGTATCTGTATGACTGTCCATCCATCTGTCTGCCCTTCCACGCATCCACCCTTGCATCTGTTTGCTTATTCCTCCTTTTTTTTTTTTATTAATTGCTCCTGCAGTTTTTATTCTCATTCTGATTGCTAGAATAATGTAACACTATTTCCTGATTCCTCCTCCCATCACTCAGTGTGCACACCGTGTGCAAGGGCACCGAGAGAGCACTCTGAGAGAAACAGTGAGACGCGAGTGAATTGAACGCTGAGAGGAATTGCTCTGTTTTCCTTTGAAGTGCATGAGTGGTGCCCGAAGAGCATGCAATCCCCAGACTTTCTCTCCGACCTGACTATCTAATGAGACTTTGTTAACATACTTATCTCGGATGCATACAGTACACTGCACACACACACAGCCTCCATTATGCAGCTGTTCTACTGCACCTAATTAAACCCTTTATCTAGGGTTTGATAATGTCTTCCATGCCTTTGTAAGGAGATGAAATTATTCCTAGACAGTGAACTGCTCCAATCTTTACTACTAAGTCAACTAGTGAACCGCATTCCTCCTCAACCCACCCTGGGGCTCAAATCTCATGAAGTAGAACAGTGAAGGCACATTAGCATTCTAATAGTTTTTTTTCTCGTTCTCTTACCTTCCTCCCAGCCCTGAGAACTTCCTCGTGCCATTTCCATGACCCCGTGATCATCTGCGAAGACATCCTCGGCTGATGTTACACTCCATGCAAACTCTGGTTGTTGGCTTTCAGACCAACTGTGGCAGGATTTTCCTTTTGAGGAACACCCCAAACCTGAAAAAAAGAAAAGCAAGCAAATAAGAAATATTTTACAGAAATGGTGAATTGGAGACGGGGTAAAACTACAAAATTAGTTAAAATTCATTATTTATCACTAGTAGACAATGTCAGAGCTGTTAAATATTTCATCTCTATTTCATATTATAGCCTGAATCCACTGTAGCACAAAAATGAAATAATAAACAGTCCTCTTTGGGGATTCAGTAAATCACTTTGCTGATCTTTTGCAAAGGAGACTAATTGCAGGACAAAAGGACATTGCTCCAGAATTAACCAGCCCAGCAGGCCAGCACAGATATCTTTTTTAAGGTGTTTTTTCTCCATCTCTGTGAAATATAATGGGCAACTGAACACCAGGGGTATTGTTTATTGTTATTTTCATTTTTAATTACTAGAAACAAACTGGAAATATAGAATATTTATTTATTTATTTTTTATAATATTAGCTCTGACAATAATTCTAATAATTGAAAATAATTCTTTATTTTTTATTAATCATACTTTTAGTCTAATTTTAACATTAGGATAAACAGGTATATCAATAAAAATATAAAATATAATAACATAGATAGATAGATAGATAGATAGATAGATAGATAGACAGACAGACAGACAGACAGACAGACAGACAGACAGGCAGACAAATAGGAGCAGCAGTATTCAATGGAATACTGCTGCAATAAGTTTGATGGATTTTAAATAAGGAACAGTAACAGTAATCAGTAAAAACTACAGTTTAAATTGAAATATAGATTATTAACATTATTATTTACTGCATTATTATTAGTAGTAGTAGTAGTACTGTTATTTTATATTTATTATTTGATCCTATTTATTTGTTGTTACTACTATTTCTCCTCTTCTTCTTCTTCTTCTTCTTATGTTAATGTCAGTACAACCAATTTGGAATGTTCTCCAAAGCTATCTACATTATTTATACACTGAAAAACTATTGTAAAAATATTTCTAAAAATATTCTGCAGGAAGTATAGTGTTCATTGTCTACAGAAGTTATACACACAGAATATATAATATATATAAGAATATACAAGTCCACCAAATATTACACTGGTATACCAAAAAACGCTACATGTACAATCCTTAATCATGAGAGACAAGTCAGGTCTATTTGGGTAAACAGATGAAGAACACTTCAAAGAGTTTTAATGCTACCTACATTACAGTAGGTAAACTAATGAGTGCACACAATATAAATGTTTTATTTATTTATACATTTATGCATCTTTTCCTTTTCTTCATAAAATACCTATATTTAGCCACAGTTTCAACGTTTTAAATCAAGGGCCATTATTTACCATTACATACTGCTTCGCAGAGCCACTACAGTTTATAATATCTTCACAATGCACACAGGAAGCATGTAACAAACAGATCTAATCATCCCTGTGTTTACTAGGCAGATGAATTAAGTAGCTGAGAAACTCTCATCTCCGTGGATGTGCTGCTATTCAGGAACGACCGGGTTATCTCTGCACATAATGTGGTTTTGCAAAAGTATTTGTTTCTATTCAGTTGCCAAAGGAGATTTTTTTTCCATGAGATTTTCATGTATGCATAGATATTGTTTAATGAGAGGATAATAGTTTTTCAACACGCCTGCCACCTTACTATCAGGTTCCACTCCTCAACTAAAAATCTTTTTTTTATTATTTAAGAATCTTGCAGCATACCTTGCAGATTCCTCCTACATGCACGCACACACACATACATACATACACCATCATAACCGTGTTAAATAAATAGGCCTAGATATGACATTATATCAGAGTATTAAAGCATACTATACAGTATGCGTTTATTTATTTATTAACTTATCCATACACTTTTTTATTTTTGTTTACTTACCCAAAGACATCTCAAAGGCTTTCATTTATTTTTTCAAGGCACTAAATATTCCTTGTGATATATGTGTTCTGATAAAATATTTAACCACTGTGCAATGTTTAATATATTACAACTTTTCCAGGTTATTTATTTGTATGTTTGTTTGGTTGAGCCTCATGTAAAGGTTTTGCCTGTTGTGATGGAAGATTAAGTTAAGCATGGGTATACTGGGATATTACTGGTTAGCAAGAATAGTAATCTGAGACTATAGTAGGCACTTATTTTTTGGATAAGTTTTTGGAACTTCATGTTTTTGGGGGTCCACATATCTGACGATCTTTCTTGGACTCAGAACCTCTTGTCTGTTCAAGAAGGCACGGCAGCGTCTTTACTACTTGATGAGACTGAAGAAGGACCATCTGTTCCCCCACATACTGACAAACTTTCACCGCTGCACCATTGAGAGTGTTATGACCAACTGTGTGACAGTGTCATATGGAGGCTCCACTGTGGCTGAAAGGAAGGCACTGCAAAAGGTGGTCAAGACCACGCAGCGCATCATAGGCGCACAATTACCGGCCATCAGTGACCTTCACCACCAGCGCTGTATGTGGAGAGCACGCAGCATCATCAGGAACTCTTCTCACCCAAGTCACATCCTGTATAACCTCCTGTCCTCTGGGAGGAGATACAGAAGAACCCGTGCCAGAACCACTCGGCTTAGAAACAGCTTCTTCCCACTATCAGGTACACTAATAAACTCCTCAATACACACATAACTCTTCACTACACCTCACTACATTACACACACTGGACTAAACTAACAATACACTCACTGTTCACAGGACATTGTCAATATCATTTAACCACTGTACATATTTATTCTGTATTCATTAAAATCTAATATTACTATTTTTTATCCACATTACCTTATTTATCACATCTATTTAACACTTTTGTACACCTGAACACTCGTTTTGTTTACCGCGGCTCACTGAATCTGGATCTGGGAATATAGAGCTAACTACAGTCTGAGAATAAAGAGTTAACTAAGGAGCTAACATTCATGTCTGGATCTAGGAATAAGGAGCCAAACGAATCGGGAGCTGTGAGTAAGTAACAAACTTAAGCGTTGTCCGCCATGTTTGTTTTCCGGAGAAAGTCTGTTCATACTGTGCGGTAATCCACAACACCAGGAGCCATCAGCCAATAGCATTCGCTGTCAGAAACAGCCATGAGCCCGCCCCCAAATTGTCAAAAACCAACCCCAATGCCTGCCCCCAAACTGTCAAAACCACCCCCATCCAGTACACGAGAGCAAAAACTACTACTCAGATAGTTTTGTCAGTAGACTCTTAGATCTATTAGCTTTGATTGGTTTGCCGTCTGACCCAACTGAGCTTGATCAGGCAACCGAATGCTTAGAGTCAACATTCCATTGTACTCTGGATAGTGTAGCCCTGCTTAAAAC
>JAOVVF010000002.1:20275828-20293413 GCA_028565595.1 Duopalatinus emarginatus
CTACAGTCTTCACTCAGGTTCGAACTCGGTGTCTACAGTCTTCACTCAGGTCTGAACTCGGTGTCTACAGTCTTCACTCAGGTCTGAACTCGGTGTCTACAGTCTTCACTCAGGTCTGAACTCGGTGTCTACAGTCTTCACTCAGGTTCGAGCTTGGTGTCTACAGTCTTCACTCAGGTTCGAGCTCAGTGTCTACAGTCTTCACTCAGGTCTGAACTCGGTGTCTACAGTCTTCACTCAGGTCTGAGCTCGGTGTCTACAGTCTTCACTCAGGTTTGAACTCGGTGTCTACAGTCTTCACTCAGGTCTGAGCTCGGTGTCTACAGTCTTCACTCAGGTCTGAGCTCGGTGTCTACAGTCTTCACTCAGGTTTGAACTCGGTGTCTACAGTCTTCACTCAGGTCTGAGCTCGGTGTCTACAGTCTTCACTCAGGTTCGAGCTTGGTGTCTACAGTCTTCACTCAGGTCTGAACTCTGTGTCTACAGTCTTCACTCAGGTTCGAGCTCAGTGTCTACAGTCTTCACTCAGGTTCGAGCTCAGTGTCTACAGTCTTCACTCAGGTTCGAGCTCAGTGTCTACAGGCTTCACACAGGATTACAGCTCAGACATGGAGGGTAAATTATACCTTTAACATGTCTTTTAAAATGGATTAGGACTCATAAAACTGCAGAGCAGTGCAATCCTGATTATAGATCTGTCATGATTTGTGTGTGAAATCTTTCAAAAGTTTGAATGGACTAATGAAAATCATTTTATCTCACCTGCATTAAGGAGCAGTTCTGGTTTTGTGCTGCAGGTATAAAAAAAAGAATGTCTGGATGGTAGAGGGAAATGAACAGTGCTGTGTAGACATGACATCCCGAGGGTTTAGACCTGTGTGGAATGAAGTACACATCACTACCCTAATTAAATCGCAGTATTGAACTTGTCCAAAGCCTAGACCAACGGCTCAGAATAAGTTGTCCTGTCCGGGCTGTGCTGTGCTGTACTGTCCAGATTTCAGGACACAAGCCATACACATAAATAAAAGAATGGCACAAAGTGCTGATAGGACTTTCTTGATAAAGAGTTAAGAACATCTAGTTCTATGGTGGTGAAAACACAAGTGGGTCAGTCTGTGATAGTCACCGAGAATGTGTGGCTCCACACTTCCAGCACAAAAAGGTTATCCCTGTCTTTTCCCAGCAGACAAAGGATGTATTGAGGCATTTTTCCCCCCACAGCCTTAATGTAATATTAAATAACCCACCTAAAGGCAGGAAAATAGGACAAACAGTGTGTGCTAATCCATCACATTTAAAAGGAGATTAAGACCTTCTGAATGCTGATCACACAATGTGTGCAAGGAAGCTAAAATGGATTTCATGGCTGCGAAATAAGCATTTTGATTTGTCTGCGTCTTTGCCAATGCGAGGAACATGATCCACTTAGCCTATACCGACGCCAGCACTGAGTGAAAGCTGGTAGGCTGCAAATGAAGACCTTAGAGTGCATTGTTGAGGATATGTTAGCAAACAATTAGCCATGCCAGACATGGACCATCTGCTCCTTCAAAAGTTTAAATAAAAACCTTTCAAACTAATCAAATGTAGTTCGTGTTAAACTTAAGAAACTTTTATTCATTAATGAGTTCCGAACATCTAGGAAACAAGTTACGAGTATCATATGGATGCATGCTGAACTACCAAAAAAAACCAAAACTGGTACACCAGACAAATAATTGGTAGGTCCCCAATTCTGTTGTATTCTGTGGTGTAGGATTTCTGGGCTCTACAGTGTGTTGCATGGACAACGTTGAGAAAAATGAGAAAACCTTAAATTCAGATAAGTGTTCCTTTAATCATAACTTGGCGTCTCTAGACATGTGTGGCGGTGCATTGTCCTGTTGGAACAGGTCAAAGCCATCAGAATGAATGCAGGACATGAACGAGTGTAACTTGTCAGAAAGAGAGTGTTCTACAGGTCCTAAGAAAAAAAAGCCAGCTAACAAAATCCATATCATTCTGGAGCCACTACCAATCTGTACCAGGTTTATTTATTTATTTACAGTTTTTCAGGTACTTCATTGAATTAACCAGTTAATTAATATTAACCTGTGATTTGATTATTAATCGTAAGACCAATCAGAATTAAAAAAAAATCAACAGTGGTGTGTGGTTGAAGATCACTAACTGGGGTAAGTCATCTGAAGTAGTTAATGTCCTCTCCTCAGTGAAAGACCTGGAAAAAAATTGTGCTTAACTTAATTTTTAAAGTTGATAATTTATGGTTAATAGTGCTGAAAATGACCCGAAAGAGCAATTAAAAAAATCTTGCAGAAAGGCAATTAACATTTAAGTTATAAGTATCTCCTGGTAAATAGGAATGTCATATATAACCATAAACTCAAACGACTGCTTAAAAACTTAAATCATGCTGTTATTACTTGTTCTTAGTTTCGCTATGAGAACCATCATGTTGAATTGATGTTACTGAATCACATCTCTAAGAATTCAGTATAGGACATGAGACAACTAAGGTGCCCCTAACCAAAGCACCCGACCTCCAACGGCTTCCTGGGAGCTGTGGTTTCCTCCCACTCTGGGCAAGTGTGTTCACTGCCCCCTAGTGTTCACTGGTGTTCATGTGTTTCACGGCACAGATGGGTTAAATCCAGAGATCACATTCATCTGTGTGCAAGCACAATTTGAAATAATCCAATGCTGTTTTATTGGGTTCACATCCAGTGACTGGAAAGGTGACATTAACAGGTCCAAGACGTGCCAAGAAAACATTCCCCACACCATTAGAACACCTCCACCAGTCTGGACTGCTAAGTGAACACTAGGCAAGTTGTGTCCATTGATTCATGCCATTGAGGCCAAATTCTGACTCTACCATCTGTGTCCCTCAGTAGAAATGGTTTTGGTTAACCTCTTTCTAGCTAAACCTCAGATTTCTGTTCTTGGCTGATAGAAGTAAAACCTGACGTGGTCTTCTGCTCTTGTAGCCCATCCACCTCAACGTTTTACATGCTGTGAATTCTGAGATGCTTTTCTACTCAGAGCAGAGTGGTTATTTGAGTTACTGTAGCCTTTCTTTCAACTCAAGTCAATCTCCATAAAACTCTCTCATCGACAGCATTTCTGTCTTAAACTGCTGCTCAGTGGTTTTTTTTTTTAATGCACCATTTAAAGTAGAGCCTGTTGTGCGTGAAAATCCCAGGAGATCAGCAGTCATAGAAATACCCAGACCAGCCCATCTGGCACAAACAGTCATGCCACAGTTCAAATTCACACCAATTTTTCCTCATTTTAATGGTTGATGTGAACATTACCCAAAGCTGCCGGCCCATATCCGCACAGCACTGCTGACAAAATAATTGGCTTATTAGATAATTGCACAAATTAGTAGTTGTACAGGTGTTCCTAATAAAGTGCTCATATATATCATGTCCGTTCCCCAGAGCTCATTCGATCTCTTTTCCTAGGTTCATAATAACATATTAGGAATATAACCAGCATAATTGGATTTATGTATGATTTGAGTGCCTGGGTGACTAGCGGACGTTTTTATTTCTCCCACCAGACCAACATTTCTCCCAGGACATTTCTAGGGAAATTCCATGTTGTCTTCTGACTGGTGTGACTCCAATAAAGCGGCACCTGATAGTAATAGAATCTCGAGTGCACCTATGTCAGGGTGTGCTTAGATTCCGATAGCAGATCAAATGAGCTCTGGAGAACAGACACAATCAGTTCATTCGGAATGCTGGATTGGAATGAATACATTCAGAAACATGATTTGGGAATTGAACCAAAACATCAGAAAAAGCTTCTTTATGCAAGCCCTGGACTTCGGAGACGGTATGCCAATATATATATATATATATATATATATAATGCATGGCAAAAAACACGCATCATTCTCCACATACTAATCAATAAATTGCAATATACCCTGAATACAATACCAATATGCAATAAGTTAGTTCTCTAAAGTGTGTAGACATAAGGTGTTCTTAGGTGGTGCAGTGTTCTAGTTGTACACTGGTTTTATATTACTGAGAGAATTATAACAAGGGCAATTCCATCAGAGAGGCTGATGTGATACACCTCTCAATACATTGCCACTGATCTAATACACTGAAGATACATATAAAACGACTGCTAACAGTGATGCAGTTTGATTCGTCACGATTTGATTCAGCACACGTGATAAGTCATTCTTCTATCCACTTAGCCCGTCAGTGTCAGAGGTTACCTAAACCCACCTCGAATCATTGGGCGCAAGGGAGAAATACCCCCTGGACATGGTGCCAATCCATCCCAGGAGTCGTGTAGAACACACAGTACCTGTGGGCCACCATGCCGCCCTCAGAGTAATGTGATGCAATGCAATGCAAATGAACATGAGGCTATGCAGTTTAATATGGTACAGGACACACCTCCAATTTACGCCAGACTTGCCTGAGAGTCTTGATAAGAATTGGCCGCGGACAGCAGTGGAGATGAGAGAGCATGGCTGAGAGAGGAGGAATCAATCTAAACAGACTAAATTATGGGTAGTGTTTTTAAATCATAAAGGCGTCGCGCCTCTAATAACTAATTATTCTATATAAATAAATTAGATTTGACTAATTTAAAGATGTTAGAATCAATGTATCTGGAGTTCATCCAAAACTGTGTCCACGGCATAATGTTTTAATCAGAGCGATCACACAGTGGACTGTCTGTATTGGTGAACTCATGCAAACTGGTGAATCTTACCAGCATATTCAACATATTCTCTCTCTCTCTCTCTCTCTCTCTCTCTCTCTCTCTAACACACACACACACACACACACACACACACACACACACACACACACCTAACCACTTATACTACCAAAATAAAAAATAAACTGGGAAATGAATTAATAAATAAATGCATGAATGCATTTTTCACGGCTTAGCATTAACACTGTCACCAGCAATTACCGTTATTAATTTGCAATTATTATTTAGCATTAGCAACTAGCTTTAGCAATTAACATTTGCATTAACGCTAATGTTAGCATTAGTAATGGGCAATTGGTAATAGCAGTTAGCATTAACACTAACACAAGTGTTAGCTAACATAACATATACTAGCATAAGCTAACATAAATAACATTAACATTAGCATTTGCATTGATATTAGCGTTAGCATTGACGTTTCACTTGCTCAGACTGGTCTGTATACAGGATATTGGTTGAGTAAAGAAGAACAGTAGATCATTGTGCAATTTAAATATAATAGTGTATAACAATACTACTACTACTACTACTAATAATAATAATAATAATAATAATAATAATAATAATAATAATGATATATATATATTTTTTTTTACTAACCAAATATAGTCATAAAAGAATTATTATGTAAGTGGAACTAAATGCAATCCCTATTTTAGTTCAGTTCCAAACTTGAATGAGGATTCTTTAACTTTATACCTGTTTATCAGATACAGAAAAAACCCTGCCTACTCATTTCCAATCTCCAGCTCACTTTTGGTGAGCCTGCACTCACTGTAGGTTCAGATGTGATTTTCTGCAGCTCATCTGCCTCACCTCAAGTTTTGCCATGTTGTGCATTCTGAGCTGCTTTTCTGCCCCCCCACAGATGTTTACAGCGATAGAGCTTGAACAGATCTCGATTCGTCTCTCACAAACAGGAAGTTTCCGAGAGAGACGACCGGCAGTATGTAGACGTTCGAAAATTTCGAAAACGGGAAAATCAAATTAAACCAGCTGCACACATCCTCCTGTTGACATTCTCTTTGACATTTTAATAAGCGTATTTGCATAAATAAAGGCCTACCTGTACAGAAATGAATGCCTCCTGACCATGCGGTGATATGACAGACCACAGGACAGATTTGTCATTCTGTCGGAGCACGGCTCTAATCAAAAGCTGTCGGATTTCATCTTGGAACTACAACCGCATACAGTATTCACCAAGGTGACCCAACAGCTGAATCGTAAGTCACTTTACAGCACACCCTAAATCCAGACCCTGTCTCTTCAAGGTTTGGATTAATGAGCCAAGAATTAAGTAGCTACTGAAGCAACTAGGCCCTTATGTCCAAGAAACAACCATAACATGAAATTCATGTGGATTTCATCTCATGGTATTAAAGAGTGATTAATAGCCGTGATAAATCCAGGGTTACCAGTGAATCCCGCCAGAGCCCCGCTCCCATCTGATGACATTCTAATTAAATGCCATGCAGGAAATGAAGACAACAAGGGATAATCAAGATAAAACCAATTACCTAACATCAATGGCTCCTCCATATTTAGGCATGATGAAAGAAATAACATGCGGGTCACAAGAGACACAAACCTAGCGTACAATCTTCTGGGGCCATTTCTGCCTGTTTTATAAATCACCAATTAGGAAAGCTAAGCGTCTAACTGTTACCAATCCATCATTCTCTGTAGACCATGAAGGTTGAGTTCAGTGAAGTGATTAATGAAATAATGCAGTCACAAACACGTGTGCGGCCGCCTCAATCCTGGGACTCGATAGATAAGCGGGCGAGTTGATATGAAAGAGAGCTTCGGGATGGTCTAATTAAGATTTTTTTTTTTCCTGGCATAGTCCTGGAGACTGGAGTTTCTGAGTTGTGGCCTCTAAATTCAGGCTGACAGGGGATTTTTATCTCTACTTCCCTGCACGGCTGTCATATCTGTGCAGCGTAGCTGCGCTCACACTCTCATGCTTCAGTGGCATGGTTAATGGGAGCTTTAGCACTACGATGGGAGATGAGATGGTAGAAGAGGTTGACCATGCTAATGCGATACTGTGGCGAGTTTTCTATTTCCCATGTCTGCACCTGTGATCCGAAAATCGGAATACTCGAGTAGGACTACGTGGAGTGAGTGCATCACTTGGCAGTAGATACTTGTGGATCGTGGGAGCTTTAAATACATCATATTTGGCAAGCGGAGAATGGATTACTTTCGCATTACATTGCTCTAGCCGTTAACCCAAATGACAGTGATATTATTTTATTTCTCATTCAAAAAATTGACAGTTGATTCAAAATACAGTGTTAGAAAATACACAGGTTTTTGATAAATAAGACACACGATTATATTTAAAGGAACACTCGTCTGAGATTTTTTCCATTCCCAGCTGTGTCACCGGATCTCAACGTTATCGAGCACATCTGGAATTCCAAGCAACATGCTGTGGAACACAGACATCCTACACCTCGGAATACAACAGAATTTGGGAAGTATGGTGTCTGTTGCCTATGATGGGAGGTTCTGGACCCATTCATTTGGATAAAGGCAGGGAAGCACACAGAAGACACCTCAGGACAATTAAAGATCTCCAATTCACCTGACTGCATGTCTTTGGATTGTAGGAGGAAACCGGGAGCTCCTGGTGGAAACCCCTGCAGACATGTGGAGAACATGAAAGACCACCCAACAGGGAAAATCAAACCCAGGCCCTGCATATTGTATGGCAACAATGCTTCACACCGCCCTGCTGTGCCTCCAAGACTATTCATTCATTTCAATAATCTTGCTTTAGCAATGCTTTATCGTAGTCATCACCACAGAAGAATACGCCAGGGACACTAAACATGATACAGGAATACGCACACTTAAACACTCTTTCATGCAAAGGGGCAATTTAGTGCACACAGTCTGGAGGAAAACACCAAAACCAGGGAACCTATAAGAGCATACAAAACCCTGTACAGACCGTAACCCAAACTCAGGCTGGTTTTACCTTCTGCATGTTGGATATGTGTCCCTAGGTGTGAGTGTGGATATATGTGTTACCATGTGATGGATTGGCGCTCTGTACAGGGGGTATTCCTATTTTGTGCCCAGTGATACCAGGTGGGTTCTGGACAATCAAAGGATGGACTAAGCAGATAAGATCATGACTGACTGAATGAAAGACTGTCTATATGACCTGCCCTTACTGCAACTGCTACATGAATCTCCTTAGAATATCCAGAATAAGGTCTCTGTCATGGTTTCATGGTCATACAATTGACAATGAATGAGAGTCCAAGACAGTGAATGAACTAGGCGAATGAACTAGAAAAGAGAGAGACAGAGAGAGAGAGACAGAGAGAGAAAGTGAGAGAGAGAGATTCTAGGAGGGTGTATTTTTTTTTTGCTCCAGTAATTTCGAACAGTTAGGTCTCACTCCTCTAAAACTTCTCACTCCAAATGAGATCTCCTGGGAAGAGGAGAGCTCAGATCAGACAAGCCCTCTGCTGCCCCCTCAAGAGATTCTCCATCACCCGGCTTTGCCTCACCAAAAATTCTGGACAGTGTACACTTATGTGCTCTACTCTTATGGGAAAAGATGGAACGCAGAGACAAAGTAAGATCTATGCAAAACACATGTCAGATGTAAAGTAACACAAGCAATCCCTCTTTTTTATTTGGTAAAGACAGTAACATGATCGTATGTCTGAGTACAAAGGAAAGTGAACTAATCTGGCTTCATCTATTAAACATGACATTTCTCTTAATAAGAGCTGACAAGCTGGGGAAGGAGAACGATAACCTTGCCCTGCTAGTGAAGGAGAAAATGGGGAAAATATGCAACTTTATGGGAGCTTTTTTTAGAAGCAGGACAGAGCTGGACATTTATAGATGATTGTATGATTGTATAAATCCTATATATTGTCCTATATGTGCTACTGATCCTAAAGTTAACTTTGGTTTCCAGTGATCACATAAACACCAGTAAGACAGCTTAAAAGCACAAGAAGCATGAACACGGCAGAAATTTGCGCCCAGGACAAAGGCTGACATTTATGTATGGGGATGTCTGTGCCTTGTGTAAACACATATATCCTGAGTGTCCTACTGATGCTCAAGAGACCTTTGGGGCAGAAGTGAACACAAATTAGGCAGCTCATATGAGTAAGAACCATGTAAGTAAGTTGCTCTGGTTATGTAACTCATTTATTATATGCTCTAAAATACAACCTCAACACTTAAGGTGTTCCCATTCTCGCCAAAATGCCAGCACTTCAGCCCCGTATCAGCCGCCTGTCCTTCATCTCATCAGGGGGTTATCTGGTAAGCTTAAGTACAGATTTGCTTGGTTTACAGGCTTTGAAGTAGCACTTGAAGATCTGGGATTCAATCCAAAGTGAATGGTAGTTATCCCCTAGTGAGGTGGAGGTAACGCAGTGTAGTCATTAGTGGCTCAGCTTTGGTACGCAGCAGAGAGCAAATCCAAGCATTGGCAAAAGGTGAATGGCAGAGACAATCGAATTAATCAGAAGCTGCGCTTGAGGGCACATCGTTCTGAATTCGAAACCTGATTTGCTTCTATCTGCAGGCCATGAGGGAAAAAATACGATCAATGACAGACTGTTGAAGCTGTACTAATGGGCTGGTGATGTGTGGTTATTGTAGGCAAGAGGCAAGGTTGGAAACTTGGCATGTGTTTTATTTAGAGAAGTCGAATTGCCAATTGTTACACTGCATAGTGAGTGTCAAATATGGATACTCCACAATGAAAAACATTAAAGACTGAATAAGACTAGGGTATTGGCTTAATGGGACAGATGCACTATATCTCTGAGAAAAAGAAAGAAGGCAATAAGTGACATATTAAGAGAGTTTAGACACAGAACAGGTGAACACATTAGGGTAACAAATGCCATGACTGGGTGAAGAAGGGGTCGAACTCAAACTCAAAACAAAATAACACAAGAGCAGCATTCTTGCCACATACCAAGATAAGTGCTTTACTTCAGGGGAGTTTAAGACTTCGCCATCAAATAGGTTGTTAATGGCTATGTGTATAAAATCCTGAGGTGTAACAAAAGCCATCATCCTCTACCATCGCTCACTTGACCCACCATCGCTAAAGATGCAAGAAAGACATGCATCTTTATTTTTACCCCCAGTGGTGGAAGGAACTTCCCCTGGCTGTTCAAACAGATAAGCCTGTTGCTGGTACACCTCATCTAAAAGCCTTCCTGTTCTATAATCATGTACAATAAAGTACCAGTAAAACTGGAATAACATGAAAAAAATAATATGATACAGATTGGTGGTGGCTCCATAATGGTATAGGCTTTGTTTACCAGGCATTCCTATGGGGCCCCTGGTACATCTACAAACTTTTCTAACAGGTGAACACTATGTGCGTTTCTGACCAGTTACACTCGTACATGTCCTGCATTCATTCTGATCGGTTTGGACTCTTTCAACAGGACAATGTTTCCGCAAGGTTGTGGAGTCCATGTCCTGTGAGGGACCTACCAAGTATTAGATTGTCTTTTTCTAGTACTTTAGTGTGACTTGGCATTAATAGATAAGTGAATTGGTGTGGTAATGCATCTTTAACAGAGTTTTAAGTTTGATTGGTTTTCTTAGACCCTGGTATGAGGATACGTTTAAGTAGAAACGACAAATCACTTTGGATAAGGGCTGCTAATTAATGCTGTAAATGTAAATGTATATACGGAAATCAGTCTAAACAGCTTAGTGTTGGTTTTTTGTCAGTTTCTAGCTGCAAGTCAGATTTTCAGAGGGAATATAACTAGTTGATTATCATGATGTAAAACCATGCCAAAAAAAACCCCCCAAAAATAAAAATTAAAAAAAAAAACTAACAAATGAACAAAACAAAAAAAGAAACCTTTAGTGCAGGACCCTTGCAAGCAATTAAATTGGAATTGTTTAGTAAATGGAATAAAAGCCGAAGTAATCAAGCGGGTTGTCAAGTTACAACAAATGTAACAACAAAATCATTATATGAACAGTACAGAGAATGTTTATCTGGTGTGTATAACGGATTACATATCCATAATTCATTGGCAAATGTTGTTATTATGCATTTTGAGACACTTAATGGTAGTATTTTTTTTCTTTAAATAGCGCTTACTTTTTCTGCAATTGTTGCATATTGTACATACTGTTCTATACCACATACAGCAGATTCTTTACAGTATGTTCTTGTGTATCCCTATAAACTAAATGACTAAATTAAGGCTGTGATTGACAATGACAGTCAGACTATACTATAAGAAAACTATACTATAAAACTGTAAATTCAGCGTTTTTATTTAAGGGATCGTAAAAGAAAACAGCTTCTAGTCTGTTTACTATGATTATTATGATACTAACACTCTTAACTCTTTAAACTACTCGTCATAGTTTGCTGCTTCTGAGACCTTAGATCTCTGTTTCACGAGTTACAATGTTGGCCATGTTCACACTGGTTTCCCATAAAAGTGCCCAGTTTCCTCCAATCCTCCAAAAGCTGCCAGTAGGTGTATTTACGACTCTGAATTGCTCTTCGAAGTGAGTGAGTGAGTGTGTGAATGATTCTCATTCAGTAGACTGGCATCCCATTCAAAGACATGACATGGACATGAGCCCAGTGTTACCTGGATTGGCTCTTGGAGAACTACTGGCTCAGTTGTTAAAGCTTTAGGTTGCTTATCAGAAGGTTGTGGGTTCAAATTCAAGTGCTGCAAAAGGTGCCACTATTATCTCAACCGGTGGTCACTCTGGATAAAAGCATCATCCTTAAAAGAGCAAACAGAAAACGAACGACAAAGCGAAGTTACTACTGTGATTACTTGTCGAAACTTTCACACAGGGACCACGTGAGCTGCTGTGTGGTCAGACGTACATGAATGCACCCTAGTTCAAGGATATATGACTACAACAGACTCATTTATTATTATTCTGCAGTCTTTAGAAACTAACTTGCAAAGCTCAGCACTGTGAACTAACTCACAAATGTATTCTGCGAGTGACCAACCAAAGTTTGTATAGGTCATCAATCTTTAGCGAGTATATACGTTTTCTGTCTACTTTCCCCAGCACAGGGAGGAAGCTTGTCTGTTTGAATTAAATACCACCAGTTACTATCAAACCCACTGCCTTTAGCACTTTCTCTCATTGGCCCAAATGAAAATTGCAGCCGGTGAAGTAATGCTGATGCAGATAGCATTGTTGAGGAGGATTTTATAACCTCGGAGGTACATGTCCATTTTATGTGCCCAGTCTGCAGTACTTTCTGGATCTAGTTTTCTGTTCTCTTTCTCTTTCTCTCACTTCCTGTATGTGTTTGTGAGTGTGTGTGTTCACGTGGATATAGCCTTTAAATGTTTAATTGTGCTGTTTGAGTTAAGCAATACAAAGACCGATGCTCTTTTAATAACATTTTAATCATCTGTGTGCATGTTTAATGAAATGTCATGTCCTGCAGCTTGACCAGCTGAATGAAAAAGGTCACTTTATCTTAAGGGCATGCTTTTATAGAAATGTTAATGCTGGCCCTTAAAGATGACCAACATTTATGAGAATTGTACACTATGGCCACTTCATGATTAAAGGTTTGATGGATTATATATACACTGAAGTAGCAGAAAAACTGGTACAGCCAAGTACAAGCGAAATACTAAAGCTGGTGGTGGCACCTTAACGGTATGGGGTTTGCTGAGCTGGCATTCCATGGGACCCTTGGTACATCTACAAACATCTCTAACAGGTGAACACTGTGTGCCTACATTCTAAGGAATTACACATTTACATTTACAGCATTTGGCAGATGCTCTTATCCAAAGCGACTTACATTTATCACATTTATACAACTGAGCAGTTGAGGGTCAAGGGCCTTGCTCAAGGGCCCAACATTGGCAGCTTGGTGGTGGTGGGATTCAAACCTCGATCTTCTGATCAGAAGTCCAACGTCTTAACCACTGAGCTACCAGTGCCCTCAGTACACCTGTACATGTCCTGCAATGATTCTGATGCGTTTGGCCTCATCCAACAGCACAACGCACCGGCACACGTGTCTAGAAACGGCAAATTATGGTTAGAGAAACATCTGAGATTGGGATTTTGCCATTTCTACCGAAGTCTAAAAGTTAAAGAAACACATATGTGATGCCATGTAACACGCTGTGGAATACAGAAATCGTTCCACCTTACATATATACCAAAAATGGACAAAACCATCAGCTTAACACAGTGTTTACATTTATACAAAAATAGACATAACTGCACCTTACTGGGCTATCAGCTATTTTTCTCTATATTGTAAATCGTCTTGTGTATTTATGTTATTGTTTCATGTATTTACTGTCATGTATTTATCGTCTTGCATCATTGCACATGCTCTAGCACACGTGCACTTTATCTTGTATTGTGTAGTTTATTGTTCTATGTAGCATCTTGGTCCTGGAGGAACTCTATTTCCTTTCACTGAGTACCGAACACCACTGTATATGGTTGAAACGACATTAAAAAAGTACTTGTATTTGGTACTTGAACTTGATCATCCAAGTATTAGACTGAGGAACATCAGAACCCGAAATCTCTACTTCACTTACCTGCTGCTAAACATTTTAAGTGCACCATGTTTACATCCATCAATGACAACACCACATACTGCACCTTATTTCCCCCCACCAAACTGTCTTACGTTACTGCACGAGCGTCTGGTCCAATCTCACAGAATACCACAGAAGGCTCTGTTGCTAACATCTTGGTGACAGATACCACACAACACCTTCAGAGGTCTTGTAGAGTCCATGCCTCGTTGAGTCCGAGCTGTTTTGGCAGCAGGCGGGTTTAATAGTAGGGGGCAGCCGTGGCCTAGTGGAACCAGTCTCATGACTGGAAGGTCCAGGGTTCGATCCCCGCACAGGGCAAGAAATGAGCGATGTTCCCTTGAGCAAGGCACACAACTCCTCTAACTGCTCCCTGGGCCTTTGGGGCTGCCCCCTGTTTCGGGCAAGTGTGTTCACTGCCCCCTAGTGTGCACTGGTGTATGTGTCTGTGTGTGTTTCACTGCACGGTTGAGTTAAATGCTCTGCATTGCTCTGTGTGCAAGCACAGTAGGCAAATAGTTCACTTTCACTAATGTTATGGCTGATCTGTGTATACACACACATACACAAACCCAATCACACACGAGATTTCTATGTATTTCTAATATATTTCTATATTTCTACATATAAGACGACTCCGTGGTTTCAGTCAATTTCGGATTGTACACTTGCCTAAGGGTCACTGCAGTTTTATGTACGATTACACAGTCAATTCTTAATCGCTCCTTTATTTCAATTACAGACATTTTGTGACGAGGAAGCAATCCAAAACAAATCCTTAAATTACAACTAGCCTTTTAATAAGGATAAAAGAGATGGCACTGTATAAAATCAGAAAGATTAAGTGTGTGTGTGTGTGTGTGTGTGTGTGTGTGTGTGTGTAAGAAAGCAGACACATTGCAATGGCCGAGGTGCATTACTGGAAGCACTCTTTCTTAGTCGTCATTTTCTGCTTTTCAGCTCACTGGGAGCTTTGCTTTGTATGTCTTTTCCAGGCAACACTGATGCTAAATCAGCTGTGCTGTGAACGCGGTTGGTAATTATGGCTGATTGGCATTCATTACCAACTGTATGTGTGTGCATGTGCCAGTGTGAATCTTTAGCGCAGTTATACACAAATTTACTAAAATATGTTACACTGCAACAGAACAGCATCTGTTTCCCCACTAAAGTAAAACACGCCATGAAATTCCACACGGGCAGATTCACTGCTATTTGTACTATCTGGAGATAAACGAGCGATGGCAGACTGACACGTACAGAGAAACCTGCGCTTTAAGTGTGATTTCAGATAGAACCAGACCAGTCACAAGACACCCTCACTGCATCAGGCTTGATCTGCAGCGACACAGCTTAATAGTACTGACAGCGTTAAGCCATTTTAGGGATGTCTCACGGCACGGCACGGCACGGCCGGCATTTCGTATCACTCCGGATTCGGCTGCACGGCCAATTCACGCCATAACAGAATAACACAATGTCTCTCACCTAGCGCGAAGTTAAATCAACAGGAAATTTACTGCCATGTCACTATTGGTCTTTGGAGAAATGAGAAGGAATCAGGAACGAAAGGTGAAGCGGCTGCGAGAAAAGGTGAATAAAACGCAGCCGCATTGGCCCCTGATCATTAAAACCGCACAGCCTCTGCGGCACCTTGTTATGCAAAGCTCGCAACCGCATTGAGGTAAATGAGAAAAGGAAGGTGCTGATAAATTCGGGAGAAGGGGGTCTGTGATTTTAATTGGCTTTTTGTTTCCATCAGTCCCAGCTGAGCTGTTATTTATGAGTTTGATCTTTTGCAGTCGCTGGAAGCTAACAAGGCTGCAGGGTGAAAAAAAAAAAAAACTGGCCTGTAATGAACACCCCTATGTGTCCTAAGCCCTACTTAACTTCCTGCTGAATGCAGAATATGTTTCACCCTACCATCGCGAGCAACAGTCTTGACCTTGAATGCATGTATATATTTATTTAGCAGCTAGATATGGCTTTAAGAGAATAGGGGCCAGAAAAAAAAAAAAAAAAAAAAAAACGTGCATAATTGGCACAATCCTATAGTAGCGCCATGAGCTGCTGCGGTAAATACTAATGCTGCCGAGATCTCTGCTGAGACCCCCTCAGAGCTTTAAAAGGCTGCGAGACAGAATTGTGTGAAAATATTGAACCAGTCCAAGTGGCAGCAAATCAGATTAGCATATGCAAGAAAAGGGGATTGAATAAGCAATGCCTAGACAGGAAGATCAACTTGGTCTGACTACGTATATATACACAATATTTATCAGGGGAGAATAACCCTGACCTTGGCATGGCTGAATTTAGGTGGATGAAATGCAAGTTTGACTCAGCGGGGTGAATGAATCATGCAAAGGCCTGATATATATATGCACGTACACCCACATAGTGGCTACATAGTGCGATTGTGAGACTGCTCACTGTGTGCTAATTTATTTATTTATTTTTTCAATAGGATGCAAGACGAGATCAAGGAGTCATGCATCTTCCTAAAGATTTACCTGCTTTGCCAGATTGTTCACCTGATGGTCCCGAGTGTCTATATGAAATGTACAAGCATTAGATATAGATTAAAAATAATGCAATGTGCCATTCTTCAGGAATGTTAAATAATTGGTCACTTTATAAGGAACACCTATAACCCTGCTTATTCATGCAGTTCAGGCAATCATATGGCAACAGTTCAGCAATTCATATAAATTGTTGTGAGGCAGGTCAAGACCGTGTTATATCAGTGACTGACTGTAGCGTGTTTTGGCTGGCTTGAATTTGGAATATAACTGCTGTCTTTTTACACACAGACATCCGGTAAGTGGCACCCAGAGAAAAATGTTGCTGCTCAAAACAGGCTTTGTTTTTGTCTCAGAAATAAATCATCTGCTTATTAGGAAATGACTGAATTCTGACCTGTTTCTCCGAAGCCTCCCCATCACCACCACTATTCCCCTCTGAGGGAAATAACGAGCAAACGAATAAATCAATCTAAAACAAATGATCCTGCCCAATTTGAGAAAAAACAGAACCACGAGAAAAGCTGGAGTTCTTTCGCAGAGTTTGATCACTGAGACAAATTTATGATATTGTGCAGCTTATTTATAAGCCAATCAAATTTTCCTTTTGGATCTTACTGTTATCTCAAGAGCTGATTATTTCAGACAGATAGACAATAATACGAGTGCAGAGAGAGAGAGAGAGAGAGAGAGGGAGAGAGAGACAGAGAGGGAGAGACAGAGAGAGAAAAAGAGAGAGAGAGAGGGAGAGAGTGTGAGAGAGAGAGAGTGTGAGAGAGAGGGAGAGAGAGAGAGTGTGAGAGAGAGAGAGAGAGAGGGAGGAAGAAAAAGAGCATTGTACAATAAATTGCGTTCGGGCTGAGACGGGAGGAAAAATGCTTCACATGAGCTGAATTTAAGAAGTATGAGGAAAAATCTCTTATTGACAGTAAAGCATGTCTAGTAGAAACAGACTGGACAAAGAACAGATCTTGTAAATTTCTTATACAGATGGGAAAGCCTTGTTAATGAGAGAGGTCAGAGGAGAACCAGCGTAACTGGTTGTAGCTAATATGAAGGTTATAGCGTGAAAAAGACAGATTCGATTTTCTAAGTATAAGTACAAGGCAACAGAAAATAATAAATAAATAAATAAATAAAAACAAACTTGTTCAGACAAGCCTATGCAAAATAAGTAGGTTGGTGGTGGCTCAATAATGGTATGATTTGGTTTGTTCGGTTGCCCCTCCATTGGACCCTTGATACACATCTACAAACGTCTCTGACAGGTGAACTCTATGTGTGCCTCCTTTCTGGCGAGAAACATTCAGTCTGATGGGTTTGGCCTCTTCTAACAGGCCAACGCACCACCACACAGAGATGTCTAGAGAAGCCAAAAAATGATTAGAGGAAGACTTATCTGAGTTTGTGATTTTGCCATTCCCACCTAAGTCATCAGATTTTAATGTTATTGAACACACCTGTATTAGAATTGTGGACCGGTTCTGCAGGAAGTATGGTGTTTATTGCCTACAGAATATTTCCGCAAGCTTGTGGAGGTCCTACAAAGTATTATACTGGTCTACCAGATTTTCCTGGCACTTCAGTGTACATTCATATGCATAACATACATAGAGGTATGTTGCTTTGAAACCACTGGTTAATTTAAATATAAATCTATAATATATAAGCTATAGAATATATACCGCATTCTATTAACGTACAGAATAAATATGAA
>JAOVVF010000002.1:20318117-20329696 GCA_028565595.1 Duopalatinus emarginatus
GCTAGAATACAGACATAAAGCGATAAAACCTCTGGTATTTATTTCTTACATTTTTATAAGTACTTTATCTGTGTTTATCTGTTTCACTGTTCATGTCATCAGCAACAAGCAATACCATGAGCAGGTTACTAGACTTTTTTAAAGGGAAGCTGATGATTTGGGGGTGTTTCTTTATGCGTAAGTGTTTATGCATAAGCAGACCAATGTAGAATGTGTAGGATTTATCAATGTCTGTTTTGTACAGCTGTGTGTACGCACATTTGATAAATACCAGATTTCAGCTGCTGCTCCTTATGCAAAGATTTAGAAGATGCTTTAATTATTCAGACCGCAGGTCCTTAACCCTTCACTACAGCTCGGTTTATTTTGATACATGCATTTGTTATATGAGTGGGCGTAATGCACTTCTTTCCACTGTATGTTCCTGAACACTGTACTTGTTTTTATTTTTTTTCTATCATGTATAAAAAATGGTCTGTATTGGTATTGAATGTTCTGCCAAGTTAGTATTCATCTGCTCAGCTCATTGACTGGAGAATGCGCTGTGACTTGAAATTAATCACTGTTAAATGCTTTCCGGTTAGGGTTTCTGAAAGGATTTGTCACAAACCAGAAATCCTGTTAGCAGCTAATTACAGATCATAGCTGTGTGTTGAACCCCTAGGAAATCAAGACTGAGGGACTGAAATTAATACAAAACACTTTGGTCAGCTTCGGACGGCTGTTAGATTAATGGTTTGAATCAGAGCGAAAATCATTTAGATGAATTTATATAGATTTATTTTAGTGTAATTTGTACCAGTAATTTTTTTTACACATGATTTACAATGGGCATGTTTTCTGTATTGTGTAGTCAGTTTTGTAAGAACAGTTATAAACTGAGATACTTAGTGATGCCCTTAGTGCATTCAATGCAATGTTTAAATAATACATGCTTTAGTTTACATTTTAACCTACAAATATTAACTGAGGTCTTTTTTTTGCAGTAACAATAGCGGCTCTTTGGGTCGCACCTCAGTACGGTAAGCCACAGACCTATGACCTGGCAGTCATACTGGTGTCAGTAATTCTTTATGGGTCTATAAGGGGCTAAACTTTGTGCTATTCACAGGGGACACTGATGTTATAGCTCACAAAAGTCACACAACTATTTTGGTCAGGGTGCTGATGTGCACAAGAAACAGTACATAAGTGAGGCATGTTGTGGCTATGATCAGTAAAGTTCTCTATTCCTTCTGTTGTCTCAGAATGAAACCACGAAAGGTCAAAGAGGATGATGCACCAAGAACGATAGCCTGTCCCCACAAAGTAAGTGTGGTTTAGATGTATTTACATTACATTATTTCTGTATCTTTTGGCTTCCTGTTAAAAATAAAAACATGCAAAAAATAAAAATTCTCTGTCCATGTACCTGCATGTACTGTGCATTTATAATCCTCTTGCACCACATTGGTGTTAAATTCTCAGGAGGGCTGCAAAGCAAGTCATTGATTTATCCACCAATCAGTCATAACATTAAAACAGACAGATGATGTAACTAACATTGGTTATATTGTTGCCATGACACCTCTCAAGGGAATATATTTTATAGCAAGTGAACAGTCAGTTCTCAAAGCCAATTTGTTGGAAGTATGGGAAATATGTGAGGATCTGACTTTGACATGGTCCAGATTGCGTTGGCCAGACGACTGGGTCAGAGAATCTCCAAAACAGCAGGTTTTGTGGGGTGTTCTGTTATGCAGTGGTTAATACCTAACAAAAGTGGTCCAAAGAAAGTAAACCAGTGACACCCAAGACTCACTGATGCATGTAGGGAATGAAGGTTAGCCATCTGCTGCTAACACCTTGATGCCAGCACACCCTCAGAAGTGTTGTGAACTCCCTGATTAATCAGAGACGTTTTGGTGGTTCTGTAGCTCGGTCATGTAAATTTTCCACCTGATGAGTGTATTAATGTGGTTAATTAATTAATCTTGTTCTTATACATTGCACTTTACAGGTCCTTGGTAGAAGGCTTTGATTTGATCTTGTCAATTCAAGTGAAAAAAATTTTTCTTTTTCTTTTAGGGATGCACCAAGATGTTCAGGGATAACTCTGCAATGAGAAAACACCTCCACACCCACGGGCCCCGGGTTCATGTATGTGCAGAGTGTGGGAAAGCCTTTGTAGAGAGTTCAAAACTAAAGCGTCACCAACTTGTTCACACCGGAGAAAAACCTTTCCAGGTTAGTATAAACCAAAGGGTGTAAAACTCAAACCCTGCCTTTTTGTGTGACCCTAAAAGGCAGTAAAAATTAAGGATATTCAGTTTTTTTTTATTTAAATCTATTTTAAAACAATATCTCTGTTTTAACTTTGTTTCATTGATCATCACAGATAACTAAAGTATTTGAAATTAGAGTAGCTTTCCTAAAAAAGGCACTATTTGGGTACTACAGTGTTTCCACTGGTAATGTTTCTCTGTGGTGGCTCACCACACCAAAATGAATCTACCTAATCAGTCATTTAATCCTACGCGTTAGTGAATCACCTGGGAAGTCTGATTCCCGCCCCTGCCCAATGTGCACACATTAGACAGTAATAAGCTATATTACATTGTCATTTAGCAGATGCTTCTATAAAGAATTACTTGGATATTATCCAAAGAAAAAACAGATGAGGTAGGTAAACAGAGCAGGCATTTAGTTAGGTGAGGGACAGCACCAGTGTTTCTCATTGCTCACTTGGGGCTAAGCTGGTGTTCCTTAGCTCTTATCCTGACGTTCTTACCTGTCTATTACACTGCGATCTGAGTTTATCTACACACTTTATAGCTGACTAAAGTAAAGAGACTACAGCTAATGGCGAGTCACATACACGGGTGCAGTTAGGCTGCTGTTATGATTTTGTGATGCATTCTAGGTGAACTGTTGAGAGAATTTAACAACCGCTAAAAATGTGGTCATATCTGTTATTGAAAAATAACTAGCCCATGTTACTTCATATAACAGGGTGTTTTATCTCCTTAAACAAAAAGGGAACATGGATTAGGCATGGGGAGGCTCTGAGAGGGAGTCCAGACCTGCCGTGTTTCTGAATTGTTTTTTTTTTTTTTAGATACTGAGTTGTTTATTTTTAAGTTTGACATTAAGTATAGCAGGTAGTACTGGAAAGCTGATTATTATCAGCACCTGATTAAATGAGCCTGTGTGGTGTACAGTCCCGATTGGCACACTACAGAGCTGGTGTGAATTCTAGATAGAGTTAAAAAGACTGAATAGTAGTGTACTACAGACTGTTTCAAAATTGTGTTTTCCCAAGTTCATGCAGACCAAATGGAATGTGACAGTGGATCGCATTTCGCCTGTGGGCCTTGTGTGGTATAAAAACTCAGGCTCAAACTGTGACACAAAGTACTTTTTCGTGAGCATTTAAAACCAGGACGGATTTGAATGAAAACTGGTAGAGCATGAGGATCCAGTCCTAGCTAATTTTTCAGCATGAAGTGACACCGTGATTGGTTTCAAAATGGAAAGAAGTGTTTAGAAAAACATTGTTCCTTGAACCTAGTTGAGTAATTAGTTTGGTTAACTGTCTTATATTGGCTGCAATGGCATTTTTGATGGAAAGCCTCATTGATTAAATGTTTTCCAATTTTCGCTTTTGCACTATTCAGACTGATTTAACTGCACACAGAGAGGTCGGATAATGAAGTTTTTCACCGGCATATCTTGGGATTTAAGTTCTGTCCGAATCTTTCATGTCAATCTTTATGGGCCTGTTTGTGAGAAGATTGCTTTCCTATAGCTTCTATAAAAAGACCAACAGGAATATCTCTAGGTAATATATATCCAGCCTGAGGAGTATAATTGCAGTAATTCCTGTACAAATAGAGATTTTGTGCATTGAGTAGCTACCACAAGTGTAGCTGACATGCATGTTATGGGCATGTATGAGCCTTGTAATGTAACTTGCATGGTCAGAACAAATAGTTAAAGGTCAAACCAATCAACATAATTTTGTTAAGTTTGTCAGACTTCTGGTGTGGCACTGCCATCTTCTGTGATTAATGTAGATTACTTGATTATTTATCATGTCTGAATCGATCATAATTACTGCTAATGTCCTACAGCAGCATTACTTAACAGCAGGTCTTGAAGTATGGGAAAAAAGTGCCTGTACCACCAGGGTTTGAAAGAAATACGACAAATGGATTAAAATTCCAAATTAAAAGAAATGAAAATATTTTTGTAAAGAAATTCATTGATGCATTAAAATATTGAGTTCCAGTTTTCTGGTGTTGAAATTTGTGATACATTTTGCAGTGGGAAAAGAAGCAACCAGAGATTTGCCTCAAGTCGCAATCAATACCAGAATAAAGTGTTTACTGAAGATGATGAATGTTTAAATGATGTACATTAGCCTCTGTTGATACCATGAAGTATGTGGGCAATGGAGAGCTAAATTCTCTTTATGTCTCTTGCCTAGTGCACTTTTGAGGGCTGCGGGAAACGCTTCTCCCTGGACTTTAACCTCCGCACACATGTACGAATTCACACCGGAGACCGCCCGTACGTCTGTCCGTTTGATGGCTGCAATAAGAAGTTTGCTCAGTCTACCAATCTCAAGTCGCACATCCTAACACATGCGAAAGCCAAAAACAACCAATGAGCAGCTCTCTTCTGCTTGTTTTTTTTTCTTTTACACCTGTATCCAGCCTCAACGTGACAGCATCTTAAAACACTGGAGGTATGAACTGTGCTCTTCTGTAGTTCTCCTAAGGAGTGCAGAAATGGTGACCCAAAGGACTTGGGGTTTAATTACGGTATATTGTAAAAGACACAAAGTGAAACATTGGGAACCCCTGTATTCTTGAATTGGCCCGCTAAGTGGCCCTTATTGAGGAGCAGAGCACGGCCGTGTCCGACCCAGCTGCCCATCCCACATTGTGGTGGCTCACTGCAGCTAGCAGAGTGATGGAACTCATGGACACTCATCTGTAGACATTGCTTTTTACCACAGTAAGGAACAAGAATTTGCTCCATTTCTTTTCACTCTTAAATACATTTCACCAGTCTGCATAGATATATCTTTTAATTTTGTATTTTTCCAAGTGTGCATATTGTACACTTATTTTTGGAATGTACTTAGTAATGCAACCTTGTGATTATTCTTTATCCCTGAGGACTTAAAGTTTTGCTTAGGGCGTGTTCTTGAAAGGGTTGATTATAGTTACTGTAAGACAATACTTCAAAAGTATTTTATGTAAAAAGGTTTTTTTTTTTTTTTGTTCATTTTTTTGGTTGTAATCTAACCATTGAATAATCTTGTAAACGTGCATTGTATGGCTGTATGAAGATCATATAGAAATGGACAGCAGTGTAATTTCAGTGTTTACTGCTTCGAAGCATTCGGTCATCAGTTGCTTTCTCTTTTGTCACATTGTCTCACATGGCAAAGAAACATGAATTCACGTTTAAACCCATATACTGAACCATCTCTCACAATACACCACAACGTGAGCGTTTGTTTTTCTTTGTTTGTTATGTATTGTAAAAACCTAAAATCATGAATTATTCTTTGTTAATAATTACACTGTCATGTATTTCAGTCTACAATTAAACACACAAATTCCTCAGTGTTTTCTCTGTGCTTTATTATATGCCTGTTGGAAGCTAAGCCTTTAAAGTGAATGGTATCCTAGGGCACTCCTGCTGTATGTTCATGCAGACGTATTGATATTTATAGATCAGTTAAAAAGCAGAGCTATACTGTAGACCATGCTCTTAATCCATGATCTGGGTTGACTCTGATGTGTGTTTTGTTACTGATTTGGAACATGTGCTGACCTCTTGTGGTTAAGATACAAAGAAGTGAGTCACACACTTGTTTTCCCTCATTATTCCTGAAAAATTCTTTGAGTCTGTGACGGAGTGACTGTGATAAGAGATGAGCAACTCCTCTTCCTGGATAGCTGTTTCAGTGCCATTGCTTAACAGTGCAGCTTGTGTCTGCTTTTGTACTATAATATGCTCTCAGATATATTTGTTTCAACATAAAGGCCATCCAGTTCCTCTGGATAACGGCCTGAGCCTTATTAATGCACTGTCCATGGTCCTGACCTACTATAATGATTCATTCACTGATTATATAAAATAACGCATGATGGTGAGTGGGTGGTGACATGGTACATTGCCAGGTTATTGTTCTCCCTATAGTTATGTGGATTTCCTTTGGGTTCTCTGGTTTCCTCCTACTGACTGACTTACTGACTTGATTGTGTTTTGCAAATAAGTGCATAAAATATTATCTGTGTGCAAATTACTTGCCTGATTGCGCCAAAGGATTATTCAGTTATTAAAAGGCACATTGTCATCCTCAGACTGCAAAGTTTTAAGTGACACTCGAGTCTAAAAAGCCTTTAAGAGGTTACAAATCAGAATATCTAATCTGGGTCAAATGCTTGATGTTTAAACATTTGGTGTCGAACACTGGATGGGACAGCAGTTTATCGTAAGGCACCATGCGCACACACACTCGTGCTGTACATTCTCACACTTATTCACATGTAGGAGCAATTTAGCATAGCTATGGTTTATTATTATGGTTTATTACTTTCTACTCAGAACATATTTTATTATTTATAAACTTGTGTGTGCATTTTTAGGTTTAGATTAAGGGGCAAGCGGGCTAAAAACTGAACATCAAACAGTAACACAAAAGTGGTTGTTTCTACCACTGTGGCAAAAGTAAAAAATTGTTATAATCAATTATAGGTGCTGTGGTTTGGGGCTGCCCCCCGCTCCGGGCAAGTGTGTTCACTGCCCCCTAGTGTTCACTGGTGTGTGTTTCACTGCACGGATGGGGTAAATGCGGAGGTCACATTCCTCTGTGTGCAAGCACAGTAGGCAAATAGTTCTGAAATAATAATAACTGAAATAATGCCCTATTTAAATGCTCATATAAATACATTGTCAAACTTGTATTTAAATACAAAGTTATTACAAACTATAGACTTCCAAAGTTTAAAACCTAGTAAGAAAAAATATACAGTATATAATAATTCAAAGTTAATCCATGAAGCCTCTCTACATATACTTTTGATCAAAAACGCATGGGAAAATTCACTTCCCCAGCCTGTAATTTTCTCCTTTTCAATTTGAACAACTCAAGCATATGTTAAAATAATAGGCAGCACCAACATCATCAAGCACCATCAAAGAACCGAATAAGAAATCATGTAATAATAGCACTAGTGTTTGGGTTAATGATAAATTTCAGGGTCTGAGTCTGGGGGCATAGACAAGGTCTGACTGAACGGAAATCATTTTAACAACTTCTAACAAGAAGTTAAAAGTCACTTGTTCATGCCATGTCAGCAGTATATAGACTTTTTCTTTTTTTTTAACCTGAGTGAATCAGCAGTGTGTTCGAGTTTTTCACTTTATATGAAGGCAGTAATGAGGCTTTAGAGTGTGTATGCAGTGGACAGCGGCGCTCTTCCCTATTGATCTTTTTCCCACTAGACTTCACATTTGTCTCTCAAATGATACACGCTCGGCCATTCGGAGTATATGAGCTGTCTCTAATAAGTTTTAGGACTGGACATTGTTAATAATGTTTCAGATAACCGCCCGGGCACTTGCTCTGGTTGGAATGTAAGTCTTGGTGAAATATAAAGAGATGTGGCTTCTTATCGCTGAATAACTGATAGAAGGGTCATAAAACAGCAACTAATCTCTAATCACTGGGGTAATATTTCCCTTTTAGGGTAATACGATTGTCCAGGGCTATTGTGCTTGCAGAATTACCTCCGTAGTGAACCGTATTTAAACATACGCTTCACACTTAAGTGTGTGCTTAACCAGTGAACCTTGTTTTAGTGTAACGTAAATCAGTTCCTCTAGACAAGCACCATGATGCTTCCTTAAACGTTGACCAGAAGAAAGGAAAAATACATTGGTCCTGCCAAACCGTAATGAGCTCGTGAACACGCTTAATGGGCTGTTTCTAACCCAAAGATTTCGAACTCTCTGACCACACAAATGACGCCACAGTGACGCATCCGGCATTGTGAACCCGACAAAACACAGTAGTGGGATTTCTATAAGGTTCTATATAGGAAGGACCTAAGGACAGTAATTGTATGTGCATGTGTCAGGAACTCACTGGAATATTCATGTGGGTGCACGATCAATGGGGTGAAATATGGACTCAATTTCACAGCATTAGGATCCTATTTTCAGCACATGCCTTTTTTTCTCCTCTAATTAGAGCCGGAGATGCGTTTTCTCTCTTCGCTTGCTACCTTTTGCCATTTCCACTCCAGTCTGGCTCACAGACTTTAGATCAAGACGAGACTATGCAGCTAATTGCCTTGACATCATTTTAACAGTCCTACATAAGGCAGCTATTGACTGCTAATGCATTGCTTTTGTATAGAGAAATGCAGACAATAATGACATAAATAGAAATGCAATTACTACATGAATAGAAATGTGCACAATTACAACATAAATCATAGGATAGGATTATGCAAAAAACAGCACAAATATAGTGTTATTAGAATGTTTCTGCATCTCTATTTTATATTTTCTGCATCCTACAAACCTATGACTAGGAAAAACGTAAAAGCAGAACAATCTTTTATCACAGGTCTACCATTGGTGGATCTTTATTATAGTATTCATGTATACTCTTACATGAAAACCATGTGATAGCATGTGATAGTTTGTTAAAAAACTTGGCCCTGATTTTATCAGGATCATTTCATACAGTATGACAAGTAATTACCCTAAAAGCCAGATGAAATAATAGTCTAAAACCAGCTTTGGTAAAAGCGAACATTAATTCCAAATGCACTCTTAGCATCAAGTGTTTGACGTACATGCACCGAGTCCTCAATCTTTACGCATTTCGGCTTTTACTGAACTTTTTTCTGCTTTCGAAGCTCTGCTCTGTCTCCTACCCATTTTCTCCGCTTCTAATTAGTGGGCATGACTCTACCGAAGGTAATGCTTTTAATGGAAAAGGCGCTTTTGCAAAGATCATGACTAATAAAAATGCCAGCAAGGATGTCTTTGTCTCTTTCATCATAAATTGCCAGCTGAAGAAACCTCTGATTCTAAACAGATTTGTGTCTTTCTTTTTTGCTGATTATGGTCTCAGCACCGAGGACACAACTCAACTAAATCTTTAATGGCATAATATTATTTTTTAAGGCTGGTGTTTAGTATGGATTTGATTGCTGTAAGAAATGTTCATTATTATGTTCAGAATTCAGTATATTGTGTGACAATTGTGCATCAGTTTGACTTAAAAAGATTAATTTAAAAACACATAAACTAGGCCAAAATGCTGAAAAGTTGTAGAAAATGAACTACACACTTACTGCTTCCATAGGAATTAAGAGGGTACATAGCAGCCAGGTGCTGCAGGTTTGCTGGTCTGGGGCATTCAGGTGTTAACACAATGCGAAGGGTTATAAGGCCATTTCCAAACAATTAGATGTCCAGCATTCTTACAGTATGGAAGACTATAAAAACGTTCAAAACCGTTGCTAATCTTCTCGAGGTGGACAATGATTTGGGCTTGTTTAGCAGAACCTGGGCATCTTGCAGTCATTGAGTCGACCATGAAATCCTCTGTATAACAAAGTATTCTAGAGTCAAATGTGAGGCCATCTATCCTGCAGCTAAAGCTTGGCTGAAACTGGGTCATGCAACAGGACAGTGATCCCAAGCACATCAGCAAATGGCTGAAAAACAAAAGAAGCAAGCATTGCTGCAATGCCCCAGTCAAAATCTAGATACACTGTCATGACAATAAATGCTTAAAAACCTCAATCAACTAAAGTAATGTAATGACAAGTGGGCCAAAATGGGCCAGACCAATAAAGTCATACAGGAAACAGTTACTTCAAGTTGAAGGTGGTTCTACAAGCTATTGGTTAATAGGGTTGGTTTTTCAAACATGGCTTCCTGGATATTTATTATTATTATTATTAGTAGTAGTAGTAGTAGTAGTAGTCGTAGTAGTAGCACACCTGATCTCTACCTCATACCTCGTATTGCCTTCTTCTTCAAAGTCTTTTTGTCTTCTGTTCTTAGTTCAGAAGATAAATGGCATGAATAAACAAAAGTAAGAATTTGTTTCTAATTGTTCACGCAAACTTTGAATTGTGTATAAATGTACAAAATAGACGTAAATGCAATGGGTGATCGATATCACGCTGTTATGCTCATTAATAAACAATTAGCGTGTTTACTCATTCCCTAAAACCATCAAATTTTAAACCTAGAAGATTTTTCTTTCATCTTTTTTTTTTTTGGTAAACGAACAAACAAACACCATCTGTTCTGAACTGAACATATTCCACTCAATCTTAGAAGCAGCTGTGACACCACAGCCTGTAGACAATCTGAATGAGGCACAGTTTCCATCATTTATAAGCTTAAGGAATCGTTAGACCATGCGATGAGACGAGTCGAGTGAGGAGAAGTGTCAGCGTATTGAAGCATCGGACAGCAACATCCCAACATACTGTAAAAGCTGTGCTACTATCCACATATCTGACTTCCACAAAGTCATCCTAGACTACATTTTACAGTGACTGAAAGCCTACTAGCCTTCCTAAACAGTTACACATTGATGCCTTACTGCTACAACCATGCCACAAGCTGTCAGCTAATGTCAGCAAAAAGAAAGCACGGGATGTTCTGGGTTTTGTCAGCAGAACAACAGGGCGACCTTAAACTTCTCCAGTGTCCTTTATTATCATGACAGAAAATAAATAAATTAATTACTAAGCTGGACATGTTGTTCTGGGTCAGGCATTTTCTAATTCACAGTTGGACCTGTTGTGACTTTTTTTTAAATTGCACTTTGTGTAATAATTGAGCGACTAATCACAGCTCACTATTGAATTTCCACACTGGACATGCACAGTCCATTTACACAAAAAAGTGCAGGACATTTGGTCCCATATAAAAGCTCATGTAAAGCAGAGTTCTTTGGCAACATGCACCTGTGGGGATCACGTGACGATAGGGTGCGAGCATAATGTGTGAAAGTCTTCTTGTGAGTCAAACAAAGTGATTGATATAGCATGTCACATAACACGTGATTGTGTGGATCAAGTGGCTCCAAGGTAAAAGCCAATTGCAATTTTAAGCAAACCACTTTAACTGAATCGCTTTATCCAAATTGCTTATCAGTTTTGTGCATAGGTTTGGAAGATATGTCAATGTTGCAAGCCACAATGTACTTTTCTGAGATGCTGTTCTGATGCTGCCACTGCCCAGCTCATGCCTGAATCCACTGAGGACGCTGCCATCGCTCAGCTCATGCCTGACTGGGAAAGCTGCCACCACCCAGCTCATGCCTGACCCTACTGGGAACGTTATCACTGCTCAGCTCGCGTCTCACCCCACTGAAGATGCTGCCATAGCTCAGCTCATTACTGAACCCACTGAGAACGCTGCACCACTCAGCTCATACCTGAATTCAATGAGGACGCTGCTACCGCTCAGCTCATGTCTGCCTGGGAACACTGCCACCACCCAGCTCATGCCTGACCCTACTGGGAACACTGCCACCA
>JAOVVF010000002.1:20353875-20369459 GCA_028565595.1 Duopalatinus emarginatus
ATATATACACACAGTACATTGAATAGATTGAATAAATATATATATATATATATATATTCATATATTCATTACATATACACATATTTACATATTTTCAGTGCAAAAAAGCAAGATGATGTGCTGGAAATTTGGTAACACAGGCAAACTCAGCCTGTCTTAACTGCGGAGGTAGCAGCTGTACTAGTGACCCTGCTACCTGCCCTCCCCTCTCTTCCTTCTTTTTCATTAGATCCGGCATGACAGTAGAGAACTTAATGCAGGAAACATCTGGTGGCTGAAGAACACAGAGCTCACTGAATGGGATGATCATGTCTTATCGGGATCCTTCTGTGCCTCATAAACTGTGAAAGAGCAGTTAATGTGTTTTCACCTATACGGTTCATCTGGACAGAAATGTAAGAGTTAATAAGAGTGGTCAGATTTTGGTCTGATGTGTGTTTAGAGCAGATGGTACAGGTGGAATGTGGTGTTACTGGAAATCTTATTACATTTACAATATAATAACAATATAATAATAGACAACCGTTAATATTAAGAATAGAAAGCAATAAAGAATCGGTTATATGTGAAGATACACAGAGAGTCAGTCCAGTTAGCTTTGCCTTGTTAGAAGGTTAGGTTTAGAGTGCAGAGGCAGTTATTATGCAATGCCACTGGAACAGAGAAAATAAGAACTAAAACATGATGATGACGTTATTGGAAAATTAATCAATGACAAAAGGTGGTGTAATGTGGCCTGAAGTGAAGCAGAAGTTTATTATTTTTCATAAAACAAAAATAAAAATGATCTCATCCTCCTGAGATGGCACGATCTCCATATGAGGACATCACACTTTCTCTCTACATCCCTGTAAGATCCTGATATAAGGACCACTGGGTATTACGCTTTTACTCTCTATAAACTATATAAAGTTTAATAGTAATCAGATGCTAAGAATCAGAAAAGTGAGCAGAATTTACAAGGTGTACAAGATTTAGAAGTTGGATCTGAGGAGAAATCACAGAAACTGTGAAAACAAGTGAAAGTGAACCACTTATTGACCACTGTGCTTGTACATACTGAAGAGTTTAACCTCCACATGTGAAACACACTTTAGTGAACACACAATAGCCCAGAACAGTGGGAGACCCTCTCCATGGCAACCGGGGAGCAGTTGGGGGTTAGGTGCCTTGCTCAAGGGCACTTCAGTCAGGTCTGTACCAGGCATCGAACCGTGGTCACAAGGGTTGTTCCTTAACCACAAGCACACGGCTGCCTCTCAGAGTAATTACCTAATTATTTATAAAAGATGTGTTTTATCCGTTTATAGTTGCTTACACTTTATTTACATTGCAGAACATTCACAAGCTGATCCTCATGTGATCACTTACAGCTCGTTCTGCCTCTCTTTTTTTCTTACTTTCAAACTAGTTAACCCTTGACTAACAATGTTGTCCTTAGGCAACAGATGCCCTAAGCCCCAGGTCCAATCCATGCTTCTTTAAATGATTGCAACCAACCAACATAATCAAATATGTATCAGAAGAACAATCCGATAAGGTGTAGGAGTCATTATCAAGCATGGTTTAAAGGTGGAACGTCCTTGTGTTAAGGGAAATGGATGGCTTTGCTGACCTTGTTTCTGGATTTTGTCATATATTATCACATATTTGTGCACAATACAAGCTCTTAATATATTTGTCATTTTATTTATTTTTTTATTAACCTCTTTTAAAAAGACCTGGTTATTCAGCAGCTGTACAAAAACCTAATGTCTTTAAAGTTTAAATTTAAAGGTATAGCTCAACCAATGCAGACCGCTAGCACTGGAGAAATGTTAAATGGACATCTAACTACAGAAAAGGTCACTCTACTAACCAATTACACAAACCTTTCTAAACTGTTTATATGGGTGCGTGGCACGGTGGTGCCTCAGGTAGTGTGTGTGATGTGAGGTTGTGGGTTCGATCCTCACTCTTGTCTGTCTGTGAGAACAACACCGTGTGTTCTTTTGGTGTCTGAGTGGGTTTTCACCGGGTGCTCCGGTTTTCTTTCAGCTGCCAAAAAAATATACTAGGTCAATTGGATGTTTAAATCACCCGTGTCGCTGTGTGTTTGTGTGTTTGTGTGTGTGTGTGTGTTTCGGGTGCTGAATGTTACCCTGCAATGACTTGGCACCCTGTCCTAGTGTGGTTGAGTGGCACGGGGGGTGGGGGGTTGGGGGGGGGCTTGTGCCCCCATGGTTTAAAAAAAGTCACTAAAGTGCCCTCAAGTGCTGCGAAAATGAGAAAAGTGTCCTATTGGCTGCCTTTCATATGTGAAATAATTAACTGACTGCCCTCTTGGGTGCTGTTTCTTGCAATAAATGATGACGATGTGCCCTCCAGAGCAAGAAAATTCTATAATGTCTTAAGAAGTGCCCTTATATAGTTGCCCTTCAATAGACAAGGGTGATTTATTAAATGTCCTCTATCATGCCCTTCCTTGACAGGAGTGCCCTTTCCAGTAGAGAAAACATCATGCAAAGAGTGTATCTACATCAGAGAGAATATGGGTACGTTTTCTGATAGAAGCCTCGTCGGTGGAGAAAATGTGCCCTATAGATGCCCCCACAATGGCATAAATTTGACATCCCCTTTGTAATTAAAATACTCGTGAAGTGCTGCCGTCTCAGATGCCCTTCCAAGTTAGAAAACATGATACAGTGCGCCCTTGTAACACCCCTCCTGGGACAAGCTTTCCCAAAGTTCCCATGACAGCAGTCTAGGGGTCCAGTCAAATAATTCTGATAAGATTTTAAATGCACATCTAACGTTTAATACACGTTGTACAGCTGCTTAAAAACATAGTATGTGTTTTTGAAGGGGCCACTAAGTTTGGTTAATAGCATTTATCTAACTTACCCTGTGATTAAAGAATGAGAAGGGAGGAAATAAAAGTATATTTAAAAGGAGCAGTAAAATGGTGCCAGAAGCAGCTCGTCGTTGGGTCTGCGAGGAAAAAGAGAAGGATAAAAGTCTGACTTTTGACAGCTAGTTATGCACTGCCTTGTCTTATGTACAGACATTATTTATTGACAATCTGGTGCTTATTTAACAGCAACATAGTAATTTCAGAGTGATAAACATTTTTTTATGTGATGTTGAGGGGGATTCATTCCGACCAAGTCAAAGGGCTAATGTGAATGCCATATGGCATATATATTTTTATATACAGTGCCAGAAAAAAATGATCTGCAAATTCACAAAACATCCAACAAAATGAATAAACTGTCATCAGGATTCTGTTTCCGTATCATAAACCCATGGTAAAACCAAACAGTTGTGACATTTTTATTTTTACCTTTAATAAAAGGTCATTGCAATCGTTCACTGGACTCGGGGGGGTATTTAATTATTTGGATTGTCATTTATCTGAAATAACCCTGCTTTCACGGGCACTGGTGTGATTTTTAAGCAGGGATTTGACAAAGGCTGTCAGCTGTTGAGTATAAGGAGACCATGTCTTATTCTTAATTTCTACCTTTTGAGATTACAAAGTAACATTTTTTAGAAATTTAACTTGGTCATTGAATTTAGCAGAGTAATTTTTACAGCCATTTTTTACACTGCTGTTGTTTGCATCTAATGAGGGCTGAAATCTCAGCATCACCCCGACGACGGCCAGCACACATCAATATTCCACACTATTCTAGGAGAACATAGTGCACAAGAATTTCACTTGATATATTATTGTGTATGTATTTCCTTTTTTAACATTTTGGGTTTAGCCATATTTTAACCATTCCATCTTGGCCTAGCATAATTTATTTATTTATTTATTTTACTATGGAGTGCTCAATAACGTCACTCTTTTGGACCAGCCTGCCTGTTTCCCTGACCTAAATTCTATTGAGAACATTTGGGTGACGGAAGTGTACATCAGTCCCAGACAGTGAATGCCCTTTGTGAAACAATCTTCAACACTTGGAGCAACATTCCCACTGGCCTCCTGGAAACATTTGCATCAAGCAGCCTAAATGACTGTTTGAAGTGATCAACAGGAATGCTGGAGTTAGTCATTACTGAATCCTTTGTTTTCTGTTTTCAGGGGTTTTTTAAGCTGTGGTCTTAAACATTTGATCAGTTGATGAACAGCCTATTTCAGTTGCTGCTTAAAATCTTTTGTCTCTTGCCCCTATTTCTGTATTTTTAGGATTGTGAAGCTCTTCTTAAGATCCAATAGTGCAAAATGCTATTTTTTGACTGGTCTTAGGATTTTTATCAGGAGTGTATGAGGGTGGTTTTTTTTTTTTTGGTCTTAAAGTTTTTATCAGGAGTTTATGATGGCGTTTTTAAGATTTTTTTTTTCATATTTTTGATTTTTTCACTCTTAATTCATACTTAAAATTTAGATTAAAACATAACAAAAAAGATAGAATTGTAGATGGAAATGTAAAAGTGATTACTGTAGTAGGCGATTAAATAAAGAAATAAATAAATATTACATGGAATGCAGAGAACAAACATGTACGGTTTGCTAAGCTGTCAAAGAATTAATTTATATGCATTAACTCCCTAGCATTTCTCAACTGGTTCCAAATTCACTCAGAGCACAATAAAGACATGCATCAACATCTTATTTGTACTGACACCTCGGTGGTGGAATAAACTTCACCTAGACGCCCATAGAACCAAGTCTTCGAACGACATCTAAAGTAAGTGAAGTGAAAGTGAAGAGTCAGGTTCCTTAGCCACAAGCCCACAGCTGCCCCTAAACTTATTTAAGTACCTCAATTAAAAACAGATTGTACTCTCAGTATGCGACTTACTGAACCTGTATCAAGATGTAGTTATTGATAGAGCCTTGAAATGTACTTGTTTAAGTTACAAATGTAAATATAAGTAGCATTACTTTGACCTTAAACTTACCAAACATGACTATCTTTTGGTCTTACTTTTAATAGAAACCTTTACATAACTCTTTAATAAACTCTTAACAATGCACTACACGAATATCTCGAGCATCAACCTTACCGCTGAAAAGCCACTGAATTTTAGACCTTCTAGGCACCTTGCCCTGCTACAGTTCAAAGCTCTTCATGCAACATTGACATGCAATGAAAGAATCATGTTTTAAATGGATGAAATGGTTTGTAATAATTCCATTCTCTGTTCGATGCCAGTGTTTCTCCAGCCGTGAACGATGCTTGGCTGGAGGCTAATTAACCCTGCCCACGCTGCGGCACAACGTGTCAGAGGAATCCGTCGACCAATGAATCTTCACACAGGCACTTAAAATATATATAAACTACATGCTTTTGTGAGCTAGACCGCATGTATACAATTTACATTAAAAATGGTCAACTGGAACAGAGAGAGGAAAACAAAGGCATTTAGTTTGAGCAGGGTCAAAGCAGCAGTGCTTGAATAAAAAAACAAGGGGAGGAAAATAGGCAGGGCTCTGATGTACACTCAAGTAACAGAAAAACTTGTACAGACTGAAAAAAAAATTATATGGGGTTTGTTTAGCTGCCATTCCATGGGACCGCTGGTATGTCTACAAACATTTCTGACAGGTGAACACTGTGTGTGCCAACTTTCGGACAAGTTACACCTGTTCATGTCCTGCGGTCATTCTGATGTGTTTGGCCTCTTCCAACAGGGCAATGTGCCATCACACACATCATAGAGACGTCAAATTATGGTTAAAGCAAGGCTCATTTGAGGTTTGGGACTTTTACATACATAAGTCACAAGATGTCAATGTCCACAAACACATCATGTGGCACCAACAAGTATTAGACTGTAATAACCTGTAATTAACCGTAACTATAGGAACTCACTTGAGTGAAACACTAAAGTTTGGAAGTAGGACTCGGAATTAAAGCCTTATGGTTAGATAAGTGGCTTCAAAGTGATGACACAATGTCTTTAAATGGAGCTGATGTGAATACCTCTGTCTGGGGCAGGTGGATGTGTCTCTCAGTGGAGATGGTGGGCGTGTCTCTGAGTGGAGCTGGTGAGTGTGTCTCTGAGTGGAGCTGGTGGACGTGTGTCTGAGTGGAGCTGGTGGGCGTGTGTCTGAGTGGAGCTGGTGGACGTGTCTCAGAGTGGAGCTGGTGGACGTGTCTCTGAGTGGAGCTGGTGGACGTGTCTCAGAGTGGAGCTGGTGGACGTGTCTCAGAGTGGAGCTGGTGGGCGTGTGTCTGAGTGGAGCTGGTGGGTGTGTCTCTGAGTTGAGCTGGTAGGCGTGTCTGAGTTGAGCTGGTGGGCGTGTCTCTGAGTGGAGCTGGTGGGCGTGTCTCTGAGTGGAGCTGGTGGGCGTGTGTCTGAGTGGAGCTGGTGGACGTGTCTCTGAGTGGAGCTGGTGGACGTGTCTCAGAGTGGAGCTGGTGGGCGTGTCTCTGAGTGGAGCTGGTGGGCATGTGTCTGAGTAGAGCTGGTGGACGTGTCTCAGAGTGGAGCTGGTTGGCGTGTCTCTGAGTGGAGCTGGTGGGCGTGTCTTTGAGTGGAGCTGGTGGACGTGTCTCTGAGTGGAGCTGGTGGACGTGTCTCTGAGTGGAGCTGGTGGACGTGTCTCAGAGTGGAGCTGGTTGGCGTGTGTCTGAGTGGAGCTGGTGGGCGTGTGTCTGAGTGGAGCTGGTGGGCGTGTCTCTGAGTAGAGCTGGTGAACGTGTCTCAGAGTAGAGCTGGTGGGCGTGTCTCTGAGTGGAGCTGGTGGGCGTGTCTCTGAGTGGAGCTGGTGGGCGTGTCTCTACACACACAAGTTTGAAAATTAACTACTCTGAGATTTGACCTTATTCCCATTCCCACTTGAGAAACGCGAGACAAATTGTGTTTCTAGTCAAAGAAAAAGGCATCAACCAAGTCCAGGTTCACACCATAAATAGTTGTCTAGCTCACGTACATTTCCATCTGTGTGAATTGAAAATGTAAGTGGTGCGTTTTATTTCAGTTAAACTGACAGATAACTCATTTTCTGCAGAGTCCACATTACAGATAAGCAGCAATCATGGAGACACCTCATTATGAAGACCTCGTGAACAAGCTGAGCCAAGCAAAGAATTTGAGAATCATTTCGGTAATAGCCTATTTGTTTTGCACAATGCAATATTATACAGCAGACAGGTTTGAGCTCATTCCAAGAGCGTAACAGAGTTCTGTCCCAGCTCAATGCAAATTCATTTAATTAACTGTTTATTAAGCCCTGCGTGAATTGAATCAGGTGTGTTGTATTACCCTGTGACTGGATTTGGACACAGTTGGTGTCTACGCTATGTGATTATAATATAAGATATCTGATATAAAGAACTAATGATCTGCATTTTTTTTCTTTGCCATGTAATCGATTTTAATTCATGCTTTTCATACTGTCATTATGCAAAGGAAGCCATTTGGACCATTCTGACAATGTGTTATTTTTAAATTAGACATGAACCGCTGTATTTTTATTGAGACTATTTTTACAGACACCTTTAAAAAGGTCAAGAAATGTGCACAGAAGAGACATGTGCAAAGAATCTAATCATATAATAATCTTTAAATTGCTGCAGGTCACATGTGTTTAAGCTGAATAGTGTTAGGATAATAAAGTGGAGCCTGAGCCTATCCCAGTAATACTGACTGAATATGTATTTGGATGATGGGAGGAAACAGGTGCACCCAGAGGAAACCCATAGATACAAGAAAAACATGCAAACTATACAGAGGAAGGATCCTGGTCGCCCAGCCAGGGAGTCGAACACAGGCTCGTCTTGCTGTGAGGCAACAACACTACCCACTGAGTTAGATGATGCGACTTAATTCATTAGGTAACAACTAATGAAATCTAAGTCAGGTTTGTTTGACAAGTGTGATCACTCCTGGCCATGTGCAGGTACGATACACTGAACTGTGCCCAGGCCTGCTTGAAGAAGTGTTCTAGGATGTGGTTCATTTAGACTGATCACTAACAATGCCTGAGTAAGAAACACAAACATGACGTTAACCCTTGTATCGTCTTCACCTTCAGGACCCTCTGGTACCCCTCGGGTCAGATCTGGGACATATTTGGGGACTTTTACTTCATAAACCATTAACATATATTTTCTCAATTTTAAACAATAGAGATAATAAATATGTTTAATTATTGTTATTAGTATCTACTGGAACACAATTAACAATCAAAGTGGGATTCGTTTTTTCATAAAATTAAAACTGATGTTCAAAATCCACTATACTCAAGACTTGGTGTCAAACTGTGCATGTGTGTGTGTGTTTGTTTGTGTGTGTGTGTGTGTGTGTGTGTGCGTGCATGCACATGTGGGCCTGTGCGCTTGTGTGTTTGTATGCATGTTTGTGAGTGTATGTGTGTGTGTGTGTGTGTGTGTGTGTGTGTGTGTGTGTGTGTGCGTGCGTGTGCATGTTTGTGAGTGTGGGTGTGTGTGTGTGTGTGTGTGCATGTTTGTGTGTATGTTGACCCGAAGTCCATACGAAATGGACACATAAATGTGTGGGTATAATAGCATGTGTGCTCAATTATTATTATTTGTTTGTAAATGTTTATCAAAAAAAAATGTGCTAAGGCTATTGAATTCCAGGTAGAAAAAAAAAAAACTCGTGCTACTTTTTTTTCTTGTACAAATTAAAAACATGTGACTGTACCACTGAGTACACAAAAATCTCCTTATACATGTAGCATGAGTAGGTAATACACAAAAGTAATACAGTAATACACAAAAATTGCTGTGTTGCAGAATCTGTAAAACTCTGAAGTGTATTACAGGGTTATATGTTAACATGCCCAAAAGTAAGTACAACCATAATGTCGGTTGTGCTTTGCTAGCGCATCTTTCTCAAACACACAAGTCATTCCGTTATGATGTAAGCATGGTCAGACCTTGAACGATAAGCGCAGTGGACGTGAGTGAGAAGGAGGTACATAGTGTAAATGCACCCTTACTGATGACATCTTAATAATTAATCAATCTTAATATATGAATAAACATATTATTTCATACTGATGTCTTTATATGCATGGATAAGCAAAAGTAAATAAGCCAGATGTTTATTTTGGTTTATTATTATTTTATTTCATTCATTATATGATGAAACGTTAAATAATACAAGAGTTAATAACTATGTTAGGATTGCTTAGTGTATATTAATGCTGATAATCATGGATGAATTATCAAGTGCAGTAAGTGACGCTACTGATACCTACCACTTCACCCTGATTACATGACTGTAATTGCATAATCAAAGAATCACACCAACGTATGATTAAGTACGAGTGATTGACCTACTGTGCTTGCACACAAAGGAATTTGACCTTCCCATTTAACCCGTCCATGCAGTGAAACAAGAATGAACGAACACACCAGGAGAAGGGGTATCAGCGATGAGGAAGGAGCAGTTGGGGGGGTTAGGTGCCTTGCTCAAGAGCACAGTCGTGTCTTGGCAGTATTGGGAATTGAACCGGCAACCTTCCACTAACAAGAGCGGTTTCCTAAGCTTAAGCCACGGCAGCAATAAATGATGTTACTGATACATATCCCATCAGCATGATTACATTACCCTAATAATATCATTAAAGAAATGAATGATGTGGTACAGTGGTAACATCATTGGCTCTCATGTGAGAGACATGGGTTCGATTACCGGTCTGGACAACCAGTCTGTGCTACACCAATAAGGGTCCTTAATACCAGTAACCTTGTAAGTCGCTCTGGATAAAAGTGTCTGCCAAATGCCGTAAATGTAAATGTAAATAACCGAATAATTGCGCAAACGTAGGATTATCTAATGCAGTACTGAATGCATGTTACTTAAGAAATAATGTGAGAGAGTGCTATATCGTGAGATAGTGGCACTGGTGTGAGGCCGAGTGGTCGTAGATCAGTACACCAGTGCCGATATCTCACTATATAGCACGAACCTCGAGTGTATTATTGCAATTATAAAGCAGTTCCGTTATCAGCGTTTATTGATTGATTTTAGGATAAAGAGGACAGAAAAATCATCAGAAAAGTTTGCTTATCAACTTTCCGCAAGGTAAAATAGTTCCAGACGACTATCAGACGACCCGCTGCTAAAACATCTAGTGTTATATATTTAAACGTCCCTCTGCTGAAACATCAGACTATAACAGTCTAGGAGCATCATTAACTACCCAATAATTATTATACAGATAATAAACACAAATACATCCATTCATAAAACAGGATTTATGAACTAGCTATAATTTATTCAGATATTGCTGGTTTGTTTATGGCTGCAGTGTTTGACTAGTAAACGCTGGCGTCGTTGCTACGGTTACGTGTGTATATGTGGTTGAGTGTTATTTTAAGCGCCATTATCATGTAATAACGGCACTCATGGAACGTCTCCCGGCCAATCAGATTGCAGGGTCAGAACTAACTGTGGTATAACGATATACAGCACATTACCCTGATTGCATCCCCGAAGAATCATGCCAACATACAATGCGATGTCTAAATGTATCGGCTCAGGGTGGCTAAAAAAGCAGGGCAGAAAAGCACATTTGTGATGCGGGGTTCTAAGTGAAAAAGTTATACCTGCAGATGAATGAAACGGTACATTCCTGTTCCTGTGAATTATAAAAGGAGTTGAAAAGACAGCTGAGAAGAAAAAATAAGGAGGAAGGAGAGCGTAGCACAATCTAATTCAAATCCTTGACCTATTCCAAGCAGAAAGATCTGAAATAAATAAAAGAAAATTGCCTATTTCACTTACTGAGTGTTTCCTGATGAAAAACATTCTGGACTGGATAAGAGAGTTTTGAACTCAGATGTTTGGGGAAAGGATTTTCTGTATTTGTTTTTAGCTCATGCATGTTGTATACAATACATTTAGATGAGATTTTCCTTCCTGACCAGATTTTATCATTCTCTCTAAGGATATTATTATTTATATAACAGTTGCCCACCATTTTCATTTTTTATCCTGTACTGGAAAGGATAATTATTAAATACAGATCCACAGCCATGCAGCCGATGAACGGATCTCGGAATACTGACATGGTCATGCTGTGATATCACACATGCTTGTATGGATATCATATCTCTAGAGAACAGGGTTAAGCTGTATCACATGTACAGCTATTTTCTTAGCCTTGCTTTTGTCATTCAGGATCGTTTGACTTTGACATTTTGACATTTTTTACAATGCAAAGTCCATTCGGCGTAATATATTGCGAGGTTGATTTTTTTACCTGAATTATTTTCTGAAATATAGACGATCAAGATATCCATCATCTGAAATTATCCTAAAATGATCCCCAACCTCATGAAATAGCGATTGAGTGGGATATTGCTCTTCTAGCGTAATAAATCTTTAAATGGTGTTGGGATCCATTTCATCCCTCCTCCTCTGTCTGAGGAAAATTAGAGCACTACTGTGGTTTCCTCATTTTTTTTTTTTTTTTTTTTTGTGGTCTCATTTGAAACACCAATATTCATTATGATCCGCATGCTGTCCAATTGGCAGCTCTGAGGTTTACTAGTGCAGCTTTAATAAGATGATTACTGTCACGTTGATCATTTCCTGCATTTTATAATTATATAATTGACTGCATCATGTCATGAAATTTGACTTTAAACACATGAGGCAGATTAAAACAGTCATGTATGTTATATCTCGCTTTTTAACGTGATGTTCTATTACATCAACCGGGTATAAATAGTACACAAAGTACACAGCATGCTGAATTTCCAAGAACAATCTCCAAGCTAGTGGGCAGTCGCGGCTCAACAGTTAAAACTCTGGGTTACTGAGCAAAAGGTCAGTGGTTCGAGCCCCAGCATTGCCAATCTGCTACTGTTCACACCTTGGAAAAAACCTTTAACCCTCTCTGCTCCAGGGGTGCTACATTCTGGCTGACCTCAGCTTCCCTAACAAGCTGGTGTATGCAAATAAAGGAAATTTCACCGTGCTGTAATGTGTATGTGGCAAAGGCTTCTTCTTTAACATGGTAGGTATTTGTCAAGTCATGTGTTTTTAATGTCATGTGACGTGCGTTGTGGAATGCTAGTCTAATGCTAATTGGCATTGCATTATTTGTTGTTTTTACAATAGCCAGTAATTCAGTTGGTGGTTCACTTTAGGTGCTTCACCTGAAAACATAGGGTCGAGGCAGGGATACATCCTGGGTGGGATCCCTGTCGCTTTCAGGCCAACAATATGGTACACATACATCACCATACTCATTCATACAGGAAGGCTATGGCTACTTATGTAAACACGATTCACAACTGTAAAGTAGGCATAAAAGCATTTCCGAATACACAACCCACCAAGCTCGAGATGGATTAGCTACAACACGCAAGACCACATCAGGGTTCAGCTCCAAAAACAGGAATCTAAAGTTACCTGATAGCTGAAACTACAGACCAGGCGATGACTACCTGTCAGTTTAAAACCAGTCTGGCCATTCTCTTTTTGACCGCAGTGGTCAACAAAGCATTTTCACACCATTCTCCACACCATTCTTTGTAAACTCCACAGACCTGGGGGAACAACAGTGTCTGAAATACTCAAACCAGCATATCTGCCACAGTAAAAGTCACTGAGATCACAATGTTCTCCATTCTGATGCTTGATGTTTTCGGAGCTCCTGACTTGCTATATGCATTAAGCTTCTGTCTAGTGTGTCCTCTTATACATTATAAGCATTAAAGTGGTATAGCCAATGCTGTCATTTTAACCTCTGTGTCACTGTACTACACACACATCTCAAAAAACATAAACATATACATATACATACATGTGCATGACAGGTGAAAGCTATGTGTGCCTCCTTTCTGATGTATTACACCCATTCATGTCCTGCATTCATTCTCACGCATCACAGGAACGCTTATATGAGTTTGAGGTTCTGTCGTTCCCACTTGATCTCAATGTCATCGAACATACCTGGGATGCCATGCAGCATGCTGTGGAACACAGAAATCCTACACCTCGGAATACAACAGAATTGTGAACCGTTCTGCAGGAAGTCTGGTGTTCAGTGCCTACAGAATACTTCCGGAAGCTCGTAGATTTCATGCTCCATGGGCCTACCAAATATTACACTGGTATACCAGTTTTTCTGGTGCTCCAGTCCATAATTCTGTATTTCTGTGCCCCACAGCACATTGCATGGCATCCTGAATGTGTTTTATAACGTTGAGATAAACTCAAACACAAATGAGTGTTGCTCTAACCATAATTTGGTGTCTCTAGATGTGTCTGATGGCACATTGTCCTGGTGGAAGAGGCCAAAACTATCTGACTGAATGAGGGACATGAATAGGTGGTCAGAAAGGAGGGACACAGTGTTCAGAGACGTTTGTAGACATACCATGGAATGCTAGCTAAACAAACCCCATAAGAAAAATCTGTACCTGTATTTTTTTTTTTTTTTTGTGCCTGTACCAGTTTTTCTGGTACTTCAGTCTACTGCACTATATTGCTCAGACTTAAACTGTGAACTGGTCAACAGCACTGTTGCCTTTCTGTAATATTTACTGTATGTCTTGCACATGTTTTTGCACATGTAGAGTTTATTAGTCTTGTCTAGGTGAGTCGTTTTATGTAGCACCTTGGTTCTAGAGGCACATTGTTTCTGTTTCACTGTGCACTGTAGTCAAAGTGAAAGTGAAAGTGAACTATTTGCCTACTGCATTTGCACACAGAGGAATGTGACCTCCGTATTTAACCCATCCGTGCAGTGAAACACACACACACACCAGTGAACAGTTGGGGGCAGTGACCACGTTAGGCGCCTTGTTTAAGGGCACCTCAGTCGTGTCTTATTCTGTGCGGGGATCAAACCCGGGACCTTCCGGTCATGTGACTGGTTCCCTAACCACTAGGCCCTGGCTGCCCGCAATTAATATAGGCATAATGAATGTACACATTGCATATGGTTCAAATGACAATAAAATCCACTCGACTTGACTTGACTAAGCTGCCAATTGGACAGCAGGCGGATGATAATAAATAGTGGCATTTTAAGTGAGACCACTAGAAAAGTAAATGAGAAAAATCATAGAAGTGCTCTAATTTTGCTCAGACTGAGGGGGAGGGATGAAATGGATCCCAACACCATTTAAAGATTTATCACGCTAGAAGAGCAATATCCCACTCAATCGCTATTTCATGAGGTTAGGGATCATTCTGAATTCAGATGATGGATATCTGTATAGTCTATATTTCAGAAAATAATTCAACTTAAAATTCTCGTATTATATTACCCAAGATTAACTCTACATTCTGCAGAAATGTTCACATATTCCTGTATATATTCCAGGACAAAAGCAAAGCTAAGGGAAAAAAATGCACATGCCATGCAGCTTAATCACACTCTAGAGTTATGATATCCATACAAGCATGTGTGATAACACACCAGTAATTATAACGGACGTGATTAGAAAAGTGAAACATGCTTGGTTTTACAGCTCACCATTTTCTAGATTTATAGTGCAATCAGTGATGAATTAATTATTCTATAAGGTTTATTATAGCGGATGAATTGTTTATTGATACTGGTTTGTACACCTTAAATAATCATGTTAACAAGGGATATAAAACGACAGAGTGATAAGCAAAGCCTATTCAAGTTGATTCTTTTTCTATAACACCTATATCTCATGTTGTTACTCTGTTATAGCACATTTTAAAGCTTTTTAAAGACACTGACACAGAAGACTACATAAACATTTTGTAACTGAAAATATCACCAATATCACCCCCCCCCCACACACACACACACACACACACACACACAGTCATCATCATAGAAATTCTTCACAATGAAAGTAGAAACAATCTGTAAGTATCTGTTAATTATCGGTTTAAGATTTATTAATACACAGTCATTGCACAAGTATGATATCTACTAATTATGTATAATTAATAAAAGTTAACTAAATATTATATGATTATATAACATTCATTGTTTTTACGTTAATAGTTCGTACAGGGTTAAACATACAATTACATGAAGTAGTTTTTTTTCTGACTTTGATCAGTGGACACCAACAGCAGTATTGGGGTTGCTGCCCTGCTCCGTTTCATCCTCTCCTCAGCTTCTAATGGTGATAATGTGCTGAGAAAACCTTCATGACCTGGATCAGGTGTGTTGGGAGATATAGCCGAATCTTTGCGAATCCAACCAATTTCCAATACGTGTGTTCATAACATTTAATTAAAGTATTAACAGGTATATTAAATATTTAGAGTTTGAAAGAGTTCTTTTTTCCAAAGAAACAATACGTAGCATTTTGTTAAATTTACGGCAATAAATAGAAGCATTAGAAATTTACACCCATGACGTCGATCAATGAATCCCAACAACTGTAATTCTCCATACAGCACTGTCTAATACAGACTGATCACTCCAGGCTGATGTACACACCTGGGATTGCACGAAAAATGATCTTAATGAATTTGTTTATCTTTGCCCTAATGAGGTCCCCTGACTGATTCTTAGATTCTTTGGTTATATTGTAGACCAAATAGCAATATTCTATATATCATCAACTTATGTTTACACAATCTATTTATCTGAAGTAACATACTTCTGTATGAATATATGTTAGAAAATATGTTATAAAAGCTCCTTTTGCCTTATGGATGTCTCA
>JAOVVF010000002.1:20370188-20380731 GCA_028565595.1 Duopalatinus emarginatus
ACACACACACACACACACCTCTATCTATCTATCTATCTATCACAGAAAGTGAAACATTTGCAAATAAATATATTATTAATATTATCATCTGGTGCATTGTGTGCAGTGGATAGGATTCTCAGCACAGCACAGGCATTCGTATTAATGCTTTGATTTCTGGTGTTACAAATTAACTCCTCAACAGGCTTCAGTTTATTCAGAACAATGCAGTTAATATTGTCAGCTGTACCAAAGAACCCCTGCACATATTCAGCTCTGCTGGCTTTCTGTTCAATACAAGATTTACAAAAAAAAATGTAGCTAACTTTTAAAGCTCTCCACAGTTTAACTTTTGCTATTTATCTATAAAACTTAACACATTTTACCATCACCTGCTGGTGGCCTGCTGTTGGTTCCATCCTATCCCCATCACCTTAATACTATTTACACTTGAGCTTTTTAAACCTCATCTTAAAACATTTTCATTTGTGATTAAATATTCTGTTTGGTAATTTGTTTTTACCTTGGGTTTAAATAAATAAAATGCATTTTTATTATTTTTTTTCATTATTATTATTACTACAATTATTATTATTATTATTATTATGATCATTATTACTTATTTCAATGCCTGTGCTCCAAGGTCCCCAGTTCAATCTTAAGTTTAGTCTGCATTTAGTCTGCTCCCAGAAACAGACACCCTGGCAATACAAAAATTCCCCCTAGGCGTGAATATGAATGCCCTGCAATGGATTGGCAACTGATTCAGGGTATAACTTACACCCAGTGTGACAGGACTTGGCAGAGCTGCCTGGCCTTTCGTTATGATTTGTACCAAATATATACAATACATAAAGACATAATGCTTTCTGTTCCTGAACGTTCCACTCCTATAACACGCTAGGTCAATGCTGACATTGTTTATAGTCCTACTGGGCTTGTGAAATCACCAGTCTTAAAGGTCCCATTTTAATCACTCATTTTGATGTGTAGATTTTGGATTGTTCAGAGTATGTAGTATTTAAAAGAGATTGAGAATAATATAAAAATTTTAACAGATGTATGTACAGATAAATTCTGGATAAGATTACAGACATAAGCAAAATTAGTATCATGAATGAACCAAATCCTTTACAAACATTCATTAGTGACAGAAATAAAAACAAAAAAAGCTTATTTTGCCTTATAGCTGTTTGCTATCAGTCTCATCACTTCATAAATTCAGGTTGAAAACAACAGTCAATAACATGGCTGAAAAACTCCTCGTACTATCAGCTGCTCCAACAGTATATTCCGAGCCAGCTGAAGGTTTCAATGCTTCTGGTTGCATCCGAGCTGTTGCTTTGCTTTAAACTTCATTTTGCTGCTGTCAGCACAAGAACAGAAACCAGGAACTGGCGTCTACAGACCACCCCTAAGAAACTGCAGCACTGACATTTGTTATATGGTTAGATCGGTTATATGCTAGAAACAGAAAAACAACTGTTAGGTTGACGTTATATTAGGTTGATATTACATCCAGACATTTTTGAATCACTGATATTATTGTTGATTATATTATCGTTTCTAGGTCATGCCTATCCTGTCCTTCTTTCAAATATTGCATTGTGTAAACTGCATTATTATAGCACTCATACTTAAAAGAGAGTGCTGGGAGATTTTCTGTTTGGCATTTGGAAAGGTATTATTATGTCCAATTTGATAAAAAATGACTCATTCTTATTAAAAGTGGGATTTTTTTTTATATGAAACTTGGAACAGTGCAACCCTACACTGAAACAACAAATTAAATTACGAAAACCAGGAAATGATGTCTACAGACCTTAATATATATATATATATATATATATTTATATATATATATACATACACATATATATGTATATATATATGTATACACACACACACACAACAATAATAATAATAAATGTGCATATATATATATATATATGCGTGTATGCACTATGGTTAATTTACTGGCAGGAAATTACTTGTCACGTACAACAGCGGTTTTATTTGTCTGTTTGCACAAATAGTTATTTGTTAGTTATTAAAATAAAAATGATAAACTGAAATATATTAGGCACTGAAATACAATATGCAATTATGCATTGATCTAAAATCAGTAGTACGCTGTGTTTATGCAGAGAACACAACATAAAGTCTAATGTTCATGAAATAAAGCAGGTGATTATGTGAAATGTGTGTGTGTGTGTGTGTGTGTTGTAATGTTGGCTTGCTTGAAAAAAAAAATACATCATCATTTAGTTATTGCAGTTCAAAGCTCTGTGAAGCCTGTGCTGATTTTTGTTCGTGCCTGACAGAAAGGCAAAGTCAAGTGGACAAGCTTAATGATCCGAGTTTATGACCTTTTAGCACTGAGAGCCTTGTTCTGTTCAACAGGTAATTTATGTCACACACCGTACAGCACCAACGAGTTTTTTGCCCTATAATATTCTATAAAGCCCGACTTGGGGCATATAGCATTCTGCAAATGATCATTAGTCCCTCGAAGTTTGGGATGCAAAATGGTAGTGCAGCAGACGGGGTGAATGGTATCATTAAAGGAATTCTAGCAGGAGTTGCTTAATTAGGGTGTTTATATACAGTATGGTTGCCAAAGGTTGTGAACATGGTGACACACGTTCCACCTTCTCCTTGTGGGCATGGTGTGAAAATCAACAGCCCACTGATCCCTGTTTTGCAGAGGCTGCGAAGTGATGTGGGCGTTATTTTATTTTATTTTTTTTACAAATGTGTGGGTATGAATCCATATGCTCAGGCAACACAAGATCTATATCTTGCCCGTAAAGTAATTAATACAGACTTGAATCACTGATCATAAGACTCCAAACATGGAAATGTATGCAGCAGTGGAGCCAGTGGCGTTATGACATAGATGTGCCAAGGTATAAAAGAATCGTTGAGATTCATAAAATTAAGATGATTATTTTGTGGCCTCTTTATATTAATGTCATATTATGTGCTTAGAGGCAAAATGCAAGCGTGTAACCTCTTTCTTAACATTAAACATTGAAATGATTAGAGGTCAGAGAACATGGAGGCAAGAGAAAACAAGGGAAATTCATTATTATAAATAAAAAAAGGCAAGCATCACATCCACACATATCATATTTGGCATATCTGCATATGTTATTTGAACATGCACAGGATATGTGGATCTGGACACTAGCACACTTGGACACTGGACATCTCTTATTTACTATAGGAGTCCCATCCTCTAAATTCTTATATCTTGACCTATACTTACCTATACCTATTTATTTATTTGCTTATTTTATCCTAATTTTTAGGCCCTTATTATTGTATCTGCTCCTTTTTGTTGTGCAGTCTTCAGAGCAGCTGTGTCCTATTTCACTGTCCTTTTGTACCACCTACGAATAAAAATGGCAAATGAAAGTGAAGTGATTGACCTACTGTGCTTGCACACAAAGGAATTTGACTTCCGCATTTAACCCAAACATTCAGTGACACACACACGGGGGGCAGTAAACACACTTGCCTTAGGTGGTGGTCATTTACAGCATTTGGCAGACACTCTTATCCAGAGCAACTTACAAGGTTATTAGTATTACAGGTAGGCCAACATAGTGTTATGAGTCTTGCCCATGGACCCTTATTGGTGTAGCACAGATTGGCTGCCCAGATCGGGAATCGAATCCAGGTCTCTCACATGGGAGCCCAGTGATGTTACCACTGTACCACACCAACCATGGGCAGCCCCTATCCTCAGTGCCTGGGGGCAGTTGGGGTATTAGGTGCCTGTGTCTTGTTGGTACAGAGGGGTTTGAACCAGCAACTTTCCAGCCACAAGACCATTACATACAAATGCATATGTGTAAAATACAATTCTTGAATCCACAATTAAGGAACAGACTAATAATGAAAAAGGGCAATGACAGACACGCGTGTCTGTTCCTGATAGAGAAACTTAAGACTGTTTAGCTGCTGATTAACTTTTTAGACCCTGCTATCTAAAATGTTGCTGTAATTTCCCAATTTTATTTCCCCTCCAATATCTCAGAGTAATTTCATGATGACATGCATAATACGAAAAGATAATGCACTGAGTCTTTTACAGGATCCTACACAGAGGTAAAGCAATGATGAAGGACATTAAGCAAATGAAAGGCGCTTTAAATCATCTGGAGAACCGGAATATGTTTTTTTTTTTCCTGCCAGTCGCTTTTCCTTCGTGCATTGTCAAATGTGCGGTACTGATTGAGCCGGTTGGCTGCCCATGGGATATGGAAGTCATTACTCTAATAAAAGACAAGCTAAATTACACTTTGAGTAGAATTAAGATAGAAAGGGTTTGACAGAGGAATTAGTTACAATGAGGCATTACAATCAGTTTTATGGTGACCACCACAGGGCTCGAGAAACTCAGCCACTTGTTTCCTCTATTTTCAGGAGCATAAATTTGCAAACCATATGGAAAGTGGTGGTGATAAATGAGGAAGCCCTTTCAGCAATACAGCTGCATAAACTCCAAAAGAAGAAACTAAAGAAACTTCAGTAGTAGATGAATGAATGAATAAATAATTGAATGGATGAATGAAAAATGGAAGGAAGTTTCAACTTTATTGTGTCTGACTGTATAACCTGGTTTTATAACTAACAGTGGGCCACAGGTGCATTATCCAATCAGATACAGCCGGAACCAGAAGGCAAATGAGTCAGTCTAAATCTCTGCCTTTGCCGGGAAAAATATTGATATTGCCTAGCTGAGAGCGGAGAGCCATCCAAAGCTGGAATTGGGTTCATTAATAGCCTGCATGCTTAGCTGTCTGTTGCCACAGCTGCAGATTTATAGTGAGCTTATCAAGCAGTACATCTAGGCTGGACGAAATCAGTACTCCCTGATTTTTTAAATATATATTACACTGATGTGCCAGAAAAAAACTGGTACAAACATGCAAAATACATAGACTTGTGGCGGCTTAATAATAGTAAAGGGGTTTGTTTAGCTGGCAATTCATGGGACCCCTGGTACATATATTATTTACATTATGGGCATTTGGCAGACACTCTTATCCAGAGCGACTTACAAGGTCATTAGTATTACAGGTAGGCCAACATAGTGTTAGGAGTCTTGCCCAAGGACCCTTATTGGTGTAGCACAGACAGGCTGCCCAGACTGGGAATTGAACCCAGGTCTCTCACATGGGAGCCCAGTGATATTACCACTGTACCACACCAACCTACCACACCAAACATCTCTGACAGGTGAACACTATGCGTGCCTCCTTTCTGACAAGTTACACCTGTTCATGTCTTGCATTCATTCAGTGTTTGGCTGCTTCTAACAAGACAATGTGCCACGACACACATCTTGAGACGCCTAAGTGGGCAGTATTCTTAGGCAGCATATGCGCATTTCTGAGAAAAGGTCTGTCCCAATCGAAAGGCAGCATCAGGTGTCTAAATGGGCAGCAACCTTATTTTAATAGCATGTATCCTTCTCACTGAAGACAATCCCATCACGCAGTTCACCAGCTTGGAGTTCCAGCGTTTTAATGTATGTTTTAAAAACATGGCGGACGGACCCGCCTCAGAAGACGAGTTTGTGTAAAAATGTAAGTTATTTTTATTATTTTTCTTCACTGTATTGCCCAGCTTCTGCATGTATCTATTTTAACGAGTATGTTTTAGATTGTTTTAAGTGGTTTTTAAGTAAATTGTTAATTAATTAAGTAAGACCTGACAGACTGCCAATGCTACTGTTAGCTTAGCACTCTAGCGGTGTTAGCTATAGCTAGCTAACGCAGTTGCCCAGGTATAAAATGTTAAAACTTTTATAAACTCTTAATAAAACTAATATAAATTTTGGTCCGCACCACAAAGCACTTTTATAAATTCAGACTGTTTTGATCCAGGGACAAAAGGGCCTTTATAAAACCTCGGGTCGAGGACGAGGCACTTTTCACAGGAGAGAACACCCACAGTGGCTGGAGCTAGTTATATTATAAAATAAAGTATTACAAATGGTTCGTTTTGCTTGTTGGCTTTATTGTAACTATCCCTACAATACCACTTACAATACCCACTATACTTACAGTACCCACTACTACACCAGATCCAGTGGGTATTGGCAAATAAATGGCGCACTTTTATGAAGCATGATGAATGTTTTCCTAATGTAACTAAAATGTGACATTAACATTAAAATCAACGAGCTGATTTCATGTCAAAGTACTTTTAGGGGTTCATTGTGGAAACCGTTATATTTGTGGGAATTGGGTGTATACAGCTTTAGTAATTTTACAGGGTTTATGCTGACTATAAAATGTGTCCCAGATGTGCTGCCTGCTGAGGCACCTCATTGGTTAGAATGCTGCCGAATGAGAAAGCTGCCTTCGTAGGCAATGACTGACTAGGCAACTGCCCTCTGAATAAAACGCACCCATTATCTCAATATTATTAAACACATTTGAGATGCCAAATATGAGATCTGAATGATCTAAGTGATCTGAATATCTTTGACATGGGCCAAATTGTGATGTCTAGATGACTAAGTCAGAGCATCTCCAAAACAGCAGGTCTTGTGGGGTATTCCTGGTATGCAGTAGTTAGTACTAGAGATCGACCAATATGGGTTTTTCTGAAACCGATGCCAATGCCGATATTTAGAGGTCAGGGTCAGCCGATGGCCGATCTGTGATGCCGATTTTTTTTGGTGATTTTTATGGCCGATATCTTAAAAGTTTTCCCCTTTATTTGCATGCTAAAAAATCTCACTAATAATAAGTGGATGCACAACATTTCTGAACTTAACATCATTTATTGAACACTGACCTGAACTTGATCTCGAATTAATGTTGTGCGCTTAAACATTTAAACAAAGTTAACCAAACAAATCAATAAATTGACCAAGTATAAACATAAAAAACTATCAATTGTTTACCTAAAAGATTTAAAATATTTATCAAACTGAATCTTTTAAGTTTGTTGGAGCATAAGTGTAAACCTAAATGTATATTTAAATAAAACAAATACAACTTTATAAATAAAAATCAATTAAGCTGAAAAATAACTATATATAGATATAAAAAAATATTTAGTGGTGCTGCAAACATACTAGCAGCAACCAGCAACATTTGTGTGTGGTTTAATGAACATCTGACACTTGACACAGAACATCTAAAGTGTTATTTGTATATAAATCCTCAAGTAATCAACTGTGAATAAAACTTTACTCAGCAGCATAAAACAGCAGCAAACCCCTCATTTTTGGGTGAAGGAAATGATGTAAACATTGCAGAACAAGATAAAAAAGAATGCTTTTTCATTTTAACTCTACTGCAGTCCTTAAGTCTTCCTCACTGTACCTATTTTTCACTGAAAGTTCTCAGTACTCCCAGTTAAAGAACAGCAGGTTGTAATGCAGGAAGTACAACCAGTCTGCATGTTCTCCAGTGAATCGGCTCCTCTCGTCATCATAAATATTCCCAATATTACTGACTCACTCACAGTAACACCTGACTTTAAATCGGTTCTTCTAAACACAAATATCGGCCGATGACGATATAGTATAAAATCGCAACTATCGGCCCAATATATCGGCTGACCGATATATCGGTCTACCTCTAGTTAGTACCTACCAAAAGTGGTATAAGGAAGGACAACCAGTGAACCAGTAACAGGGTCACGGTGCTCAAGGCTTACTGGTGCGCACAGCAGACGGCTAGTCTGTCCAGTCTGATCCTGCAGAAGATCCACAGAAGGATCTGTTGCTAATGTCTTGGTTCCAGATACCACAGAACATCTTCAAAGGTCTTGAGGAGTCCATGACTCAAAAGGTCAGAGCTGGTTTGGGGCTGTTTAGGCAGGCAGTTTTAAAATGTTATGGCTGATTAGGGTATATTTAGTATTAGTTGCAAACGGTGGAAAGCAAAACATTTTCTCATTACAGTACTTGCGTACATGGTCTGTGGTAATGGTCCCTTCTGAGTATAATTAAATCATTTACTTTTGTTTTCCTAATAAATAAAATATTAAGTTTCACTACATTTATTTCTAATCCAAAAATGTAACCCCAGAAGACTGTAAGCCAATTAAAAGAGAGCATGTACAAATTGAAATAATTACAAGACCCAGTCAAAATAAAGCAGTTTCTGCTGGAGGTCTACGCTTCAGGTGCCAAATGTTTAATAAGCAGCAGCAATGCCTGAGACAGTGGAGCCAGATGAGCAATTTATTTTCAGTTTTACACATTTCAAAAGATACAGCATGGAAATGATCTGCAAGTTATTTGAGCCAAAACCAGTGGAGATACAGGCATTTTAGAATTCAATACACAACCTGTACAAACATGCACCTGTAAGGGATTAGCCATTTTGTTCCCTAGGTTCCATGTTCCCCAGATTTATATAGCATGGCCCTGAACCACTTACATGGCTTTATCATGGGAACATGAAAAAGGCCCCCATGTTCCCCAGTTCCACATATGTGCTCCCACAGGATAGGACAGGGACCCTGGTTTAGGGTTAAATTTTTGATCTACCTCCCCAATCACAGATCATCCATCTATCTGATCCAGCTAAGTGAGCTAGACTAGTTACCCAGATCTTCTGATGATTTACAGTATTACAGTATAACACTGACTTCAGTGTGCAGTAGAAATGACATATGTTGATGGTCATACTGTGTAAAAGGCACATGTAGGACAGTTAAGAATGCAGTTAAAAACATTTATAAATTAGCAAAGGTAGCTTTCTAGCAGTCAATCCTAGAGACTGATAAACCCCACAATATCATTTGGCTAAGTTGGCTAGTCAGCTAACGCTACTTTATTAGACTGTTGCCAGTTAAGCTGATTTTCACTACAGTTTTCACTACTTAATGACAAATACTTTTGCAAAGCGAAAACACCTTACATAAAAAAAATCTATTTTTTAAAGCTACAAACAAGATGCCACATTACATTTTTTTTTACAAAAGTAAAAATAATGAACACATTCTTTAGTCAAAATTAACTAGCTAGATTGTCATGATATTATGCTGCATTAGCTTTTAGGATAGACAGCTATAACAGACTGGCAAGCACTAACTAGCTAGCAAATTAAAGTATCATTTGTTCTCTGTCTGCATTATCTATCACCTTGTAACTTGCATTAAATTCCTTTTATTATTATTATTATTATTATTATTATTAATTTTATAGGAGGCTAGAATTCCCCTTGTAATCAGTTTTATTTATTTATTTATTTATTTACTTTTTTAATTTCATTAGGTTAAAGATAAAGTAATGAAATAGCCATTATCGTCAAATATTGCCCAAGTTTGATCATTTCTAAATTCTAACAGATTATTTATCTCATTTATTTCTGTTCACCATGGTTGCACAGTTCCTCAAGTTACTATAGACATGGCTGTCGAATCAGAACAGACTTTCTTATCTGACCACTCATCAATATGCTACTCCAGCCTGCAGAACTGCTGCTTACCAGATGTTTTTCACACTTTTCTGTATAAACTCTGGAGACTGTTAAGCATGAAGATCCCGGAGGATCCCGGAGTTTCTGAAATGCTCAAACCAGCCCATCTGTCACCAACATCCATGCCATTGTCAAGTCACAGCGATCACTTTTCTTCCTGCATTTTAGTCTTTGACATGAACATTGACCTACAACTGCACGATTTTATGCACCGTGTCGCTGCCATATAATCGTCTTACAGGATAATTACATGACTGTGCAGGTGTACAGTTGTTCCTAGTAAGCGGATGTAAAGTGTACACACGTTTCTAAATTTGTTGGGAAAGTGAAAATGCGCTATATAATGAGGGGGAAAACAAACCTCTGAAAGACTGGAAAGGGGTCTATTGATTCAGACCTGTTCTCTAAGGTCTCTCATCCCAATTAGCTTTCATTAAAATGCTGAAAGTTGTTTGCACAAATCAGGATAGACTGTGTCCTGCTCAAGCCGTTAGTGACCTTTCTCACCGTCTCCCGTCACTGACTGCACTTCTCATTCTCTCTAGCTCTTCCTCTCTCTTTTCATCTGTCATTCTCAATGCTAATCATTAGTCTTGTTCACATACAGATGGCCTTTAGGAGTCCTGACCCTGTTCATCCCCCTCTCGAGACACTGGTCCACTATGGGCGTGTGTCCATAGAGCAAATCATTGCCATTTATTTAAATAAGCCTAGTCAGTGAGAAGCTTGGCTGTCGATCGATGTGCAAATTCTGCCCCGTCCCTCAGAGTCGCTTGTGCAGCATGTCCACTTACTAGTCGCAGGCATCTGTCATCCGCCATGAGAGCTCTGGTAAATTCACAGAGCACTGTTAATCTAAAGCGTATCATCAGATGAAACATATTGACAGTGATTCTGTACGAGGTTAGTGAATCACATGGAGAGGAAGGTTTATCTTAAATATCAATAGCAGAAACAAAATATAATACATAAATACTGAAAGCAGAAACACACACACACACACACACACACACATGTATATATATTTATTAGGGCTGTCAAAGTTAACGCAATAATAACGCATTAACGCGATCTCAAATTATCGCGATAAAAAAAAATAGTGC
>JAOVVF010000002.1:20418842-20434329 GCA_028565595.1 Duopalatinus emarginatus
CTACATCAGACATTTTAGCTCATCATGGCAGAAACTCTGTTTTGTTTTCATTTCACTGAATGAATATGTTTAACCAGTTGATAGTGAAAGTGAAGTGATTGACCCACTCTGCATTTAACCCGTCTGTAAGGTGAAACACATACTTGTGGCACACTAGGGGGCAGTAAACACACTTGCCCAGAGTTGCAGGCAGCCCCTATTCATGACACCTATGGAGCAGTTGGGGGGTTGGGTGCCTTGCTCAAGTCCCATCATGTCTTGGTGGGATTGAACCGGCAACCTTCTGGTCACATGACCAGTTCCCTAACCTCTGGCCATGACTGCTCACCAATAAATTAACAGCTAATAGTGCTAACTCACTGATCTAGATCCACTGACCTTTAATTGTTTAACCAGCTGATAGTGAAAGTTAAGTGATTGACCCACTCTGCATTTTACCTGTAAGGTAAAACACATACTTGTGGCACACTAGGGGGCAGTAAACACACTTGCCCAGAGTTGCAGGCAGCCCCTATTTACGGCACCTATGGAGCAGTTGGGGGGTTGGCGGGCGGGTGCCTTGCTCAAATCCCATCATGTCTTGGTGGGATTGAACCGGCAACCTTCTGGTCACATGACCAGTTCCCTAACCATGACTGTTCACCAATAAATTAACAGCTAATAGTGCTAACACACTGATCTAGATCCACTGACCTAAAATTGTTTGTGAAGTTTGACAGCTGTGGTCTAGTGGTTAGGGAACCGTTCTTGTCATCAGAAGGTCCCAGGTTCGATCCTGGCACAGGGAAGACACAACTGAAGTGCCCTTGAGTAGGGCACCTAACTCTCCCAACTGCTCCCTGGACGCTGTGGTTTGGGGCTGCCCCCTGCTCCAGGCAAGTGTGTTCACCTAGAGTTCACTGCTGTGTGTGTGTTTTATTGCACAGATGGGTTATATGCGGAGGTCACATTCCTCGTGTGCAAGCACAGTAGGCAAATACTCACTTTCACTTTCACTTATACTCACTAATAACCTGCCAGCATGTTCTGGATTCCAGTTGCTTTACTACATTTTTCCATCATCACCTCACATGTCTTGAGACCTTTCACCATGTTTATCTCTGACTGCCCCGGGGTTGTTCAGGAGAACTCTTATTGTGAATGTAGAAAATGAATCCATAGTGTGAATCCATGTTGATCCCTATGGTATATAGATCTGAAACCACAACCAGCTGGATGTGGTTAAGTACTAAAGATTTACTCAAAGTGCAATTCTCTCTGGTCCGACTAGACGTTCTTCAGACTGCTGGCACTGATGACTTGTTTGATAACTGGAGCAAGCAAAAAAAAAAAAAACAGAACTATCTTTATCTTGGCATCAGTTATTCTTGGCATCAGTCACTTTACTTGTTCATTGCTTTCATAAAAAAATTAATCAGCCCAGGTTTTATATGAAGAGGAGGTAAAATATCTTTGTTATGCTGACAAGTGCTTTATGCTTCACTCTGTTATGTCCTGGGACCATATTGTCACAGAATAGCCAATTCATTTTTTTTTATTTAATGAGACCTTTTAGCATGGCTATTCAATTCACAAATATAATAACTGTGCTTGAGTATCCAAGCTGGACGTCTCTGTCATCAGATGTCTAGTCATGTCTGGATAACTTTGCTTTACTTGCATTGTGGACAATATTGAAACTCGATGGATGAATGGATGGATGGATGGAGGGATGAGTGTATGGATGTATGGATGGATGGATGTATGCATGGGCGTCGCCACCATTGAGCATGAGTGGGACGAGACCCGTTCACATTTCATAATTGTTTGTTTGGACCCCCCCACTTTTAATATAAAATATTATTAGTTTATGCAGCACTGTTTCTAATGTTTCGTGAAAAAATCGATTCCACTTGATCGATAAGAGAATACAAATACCGCTGAATATCCACTCCGGGTTGTCCGCATTACTTCAACTAAACAATGAAGTAGGCTTAGCCTTAGTTGATGATGATTGTTTGTATAGGCGTCGCCACCATTCAATCTGAGGGGGACGTGTCCCCTTCGCATTTCATAATTCTTTGTTTGGAAAACCCCCCCTTTTAACATAAAACATTAGTTCACCCAGCGCTTTTTCTGTTGCTTCATGAAAGAATCCATTCCACTTCTTTGATAGGAGAAAACACATAGCACTGAAAGTCCACTTCGGGTTTTCCATGTCAGTAAAGTGAATCTTCAGTACAGAGACAGTAAAGGTGCAGGCCAGAGCTCTGCACTGGGATTGGTTCCCGCTGGGTCCTGCAGGAATTTCTTTATTAATAGCCTATATTAAGTTTAGCGTTTTAACGCTTTAACGCTTTGCCTTATTTACTGTAAGTAACAGCAGGCTGTTCTTGGTTGATAATCAGTTGTTTGTAATATTTGCTCCCAGACACAATGGACATAAGGAAATTCTTTACAAAGAAGTGGAAAGTAAGTCAAGTTTTTTGCAGTGGAATTATAAATTATGTTCGGAGATCTATCAGCTAGCTTAATGATAGCTAAATACACCAAATGCAAGAAAAAAAGGCATCTAATTAATTACAAATTCTGTGGGGGAGGACCCCCCCCTCCCCACCTCATCTCATCCATGTGTCCTCCCCACATTAAAATGCTTCCGACGCCAATGGATGGATTGATGGAGGGATTCTTTTATTTATTTATTTATTTATTTATTTTAATTAGGGGTCGTGCACCCAGGAAAGTTGATTTAGAACAAGTTTTTCACCGGATGTTATTCCTAACACAACCTTTCTATTTAATCTGGGCTTGAGACCGCCCTGGTTTGTGCACCCCAGTGGTTGAGTTGGTGCACAATACAGGCCTCAAACCCATGACCCTGAAATTAGTACTATACTAATGTACTAGTAACTGAGTGCCATGAAAACGTTACATTTAAGGACTGAGGCAGAAACTTGACTATTTCCCCTACATGCCAGGGTAATTTGGGGCTCTGCATCCCAAAGTGCCTAAGATACACACAAAACTAAAATATAGCACAATATGCGTTATTTTTGATGCATTCCTTCTTGGTAGCTTGAGGAATGGTGGGTCGAGTTAAGCTTAAACCAAATACACACCCATTCACTCACACCTAGGAAAATTTAGTGTGAAAACGGACACATGGAGAACACACCGAACTCCTTGTAGACAGAGATCACAGAAAGGATCAAACCCACAAGTCCAGATCACACACACTACCTAAGGCACCACTGTGCACCAAAAATATAAATACAAAGTAAAATGTAAAGTATTTTCCAATCTTTTCTACTGTACTCCTATGCACATTAGGGGAGAGCTACCGATTTTAAACACTTCTTTTTATTGGGACTGGCCAGGCATCCTAACAAGGTCATCACTGTCTGTTATTTCCATCATTATTACTGGTGACATGCATATTTCTTTCCGTACTATCACATACAATGATGTGTGAGATAAACTGGTACCAGGGAGCCTTTACAAAATACATTTTTGCAGGGTGTGGGTGTGGATTCATTATGATGTGGGGTTTGTTTAGCTGGTATTTCATTAAACCATCTGCAAACGTCTCTGACAGGTGAACGCTATATTTACCTGATGAGTTACAAACATTCATGTCCTACTATTTATTCTTATGGGTTTGGCCTTTAGCAACAGGACAGTGCACCGCCACACACGTCAAGAGACGCCTAATTACAGGTGGGGGAACACTCGTTTGTCATTCCCACCTAAGTCACAAGATCTCAACGTTATCAAACATGTAGAGGGTTTCTGGGATGCCATGCAACACTCTGTGGAATACAGAAATCCTACACCTCGGAATACAACAGAATTGTGGATTTTTCTGCAGGAAGTCTGGCGTTCATTGCCGACAGAATGTTTCCACAAGCTTGTGAAGTCGATGCCCCATGGGGGACCTACCAGGTATTAGACTGGTGTACCAGTTTTTCCAGAGCTGTGTATTATTATAATACAGTACTGGTTTTTTTTTTTTTTTTAAGTGATCTTTACTTTCACTGCTTCATTTTGTGGCTCTTGTGCACAGAGCAGATATTGAAATGAGCTGAAATCCCCATTGAAATTCCAACCACACTCACTGAATCTGAAATTAGTCACTAAAATGTGACCAACTTTGAAATAAGACATTCCATTTTTCGCCGTAAAGAATAAAACGCTTTGCGCCGTATCATTCAATATGCAATCATTAATCGTGAGAGGAATTAAAACCATGAATGGATGCTTTTGTCTCATTACAGCGCAGGCTAAATATGCTTAGAGCTATTGTAGACTGAAAACTCAGCCATTTAAAGAGTTTAAAAAGAGAAAACCAAACCTTTATCTGTAATACGTAAGGGTAGGCATTAAAGTTAAAATGGGCAAAGCAAATCAGTTCCTTTTGCATGCTTAATGGATAAGTTCAGAGAAGAGCACCAAAGAAATGTACCCAATTTCTCAAAAAATGTATTTATTTCCACTCTTTTAACATGATTAGGATATTAATGTGCGGTGATGCATTTTCTGGTGTTGTTCCAAACATCTGCTTGTTCGCGGAAAAAAAATGCAAAGTCCAAAATCTGGTTTAGCATAATAGAAATCCTCACAAGCGTATGCCGCTGGGGTTACATGCCTGTAAAATTGCTTTCGTAACACTCAATTTGAATGAACATCCCAGGCCTCTGAATTCAAAGAGCGGTTTTTCAGCCGCTTCCAGCATTAATTTCGTCACCGGCTCGTCTCCTGGCCTTATTCGGTCCTGACCAGACGAAGGTCTTTGGTTGGTGGGTGGCGAGGCTGATAAATTGCCACGAGATTGTTCTTACAAAAGCCTTTTTTGCTCGCCGTGATGTGCTGCACAGCCCATAAATCAGAGGCCTGGTGCTCCACTTCCATTCTGATTCAGACTCTTCTCTCCGAGTCTCCAGTCACCAATTTGACGTGTCGAACCCTGTCTGTGGGAAGAGACAGCCGTAAATCACTACAAAGCACAAAGTTTTCCCAGGGTGCCCTCTTTCTTTACTTTCAACATACAGCTGAAATGATTGAAGAGCTGAGGAGGGAGGGAGGCTACTACACATAGTACATACATTATCTATCGGCTATGTGACATTTGTCTTCTTTCCTATTCCCAATGCATACAATTTTCCACTTTGTTTCATAAATCAAACGGCACTAAAAAGCTGAGAGGCAGGACCATGTTTCATACCACAGAGAACTCCCCCTGACAGTGACTTGCTGCATTTCGGGGCAATGATGACCCATGTCAGATTAGCAGAACGTCAACGTGAGCTTTGATCAGCCTGTAGAGCCTTTGGCAAGTGGACTTTAGAGAGCTGCGTTAAGGCATCATATGTCAAGCAGCTCCAGAATGTACTACATGAGGCGATTCAGAAGGCTTCATCTCCCCATCCTGTCCTGAATCAGACGAGCGAGCCACACGGCTCTTCAAAGAGTAAAGGATGAGCTATCGGTGGAGGGTAGGCCGCCGCTAAAGGCAGAACAGAAAGCCATCTCTCGTGCAGACGCATTATCATTTTCACTTCCTCCCTGGAAGCTTCGTGTTGACAGGAATTAATCACATCACTCTGAATATTGAACATAGCTGTATGTCTAGTTATGGGATCCTAAATACAACTAGGTAAAAAAAAAAATGAAATAGACTCCCACACCTTGTATGTTTTGTTCTGGTATAATCCCATTTGTGCTTCCTCCAGAATAGCATGAAGCGTATTACCAGAATTTATTGGTGGTTTGGGAGTTTAAAAAAAAAGAGGTTACAAAATTGGGAATTATGTCACTGTATCATTTCAGACGCGAGGTGAAGATGAAGTAAGGGACCTCTGCTACCCTTAAGGCAGCATTAGCTCTACGACTGCAGCATACCCTATTTTCAATTTGATAATTCTGATAATCTTATAAAGAAAAAAATCACACATTTCCATCTCTGCACAAGATCGTAGTTACATACTATCCTATCAGTATCAGTAACTCCCTATCACTACTACCCTTATTATCATGATCATGTGTCATTTTCAGACTAATCCATCCATTAAAACTGTCCATCATTATACATTATTCAGCTTGAATGTCTCAGGATCCCACAGGAGGAGCTGGAGGAGGAGCTGGCCTCAGTAGAAAGGGTATGACAAGTTTGGCCTCATCTTCACTGGCTGTTGCCATGCCACATGCCTCACTCAATCCTGTGGATAATGTGCTTAAGTAGCTGCATTATGATGCCTAGCAGGAAGCAAAACGGTGATCACTATTTCACAGAAACATGGTTTCGAACAATTGGCGCTAAGAATTTTCATGCCTGAGAGTCCAAACCAGGGTTTATGTCTTTGTTACATTGTATACATTGCATTCAGTTCGTTTTGGCTTTACATTGTACTACAAAAGCTAAGTTCTGTCATCAGTGCCTGTGTGGGCTGTGCCTCCCATTACTGGACATCCTGGATTGGTTTGGAGACAAGTGTGTATCTGGCATCGCACAACTTTTCTGTTTATACTGCTGATGCAGGTTTTTTCAACCGTTTTTTTTTTTTTCTTTCAAAAATGTTCTTTGATTTCACTGTTGGACCAAAATTAAGGTATAATTAAAAAATTCATCTCATCCTCTTCCTATGCGCTACTGCAGCTCATTTTTTAACATTTTTTGGTTGAAAAGGTGATGATAGCACGCTGGGACAGTGCTCGTTCTGAGTTACTGATCAGAATGTTGGGAATTCATTCACCAGCACTGCCAAATTGCCACTGTCATGCCCTTGATTAAGTCTCTTACCCCTCTCTGCTCCAAGGATGAGAATCATGGCTGAACCTGTCCCCACCTTCCTAACAAGCATGGGGTATGCCAAGACAAAAAAAATCACTTTGTTATAATTAAAGATTTCTGACAGGTAAAGGCTTCTTCTTCTCAACTTCTTGTAACTGGTCCATGTGCCCGAACCATTGTATACTTTTACACTGGAAACAAACTGAACCATGTTTCCTTTATGAATCCAAACTCTTGAGACCACCTCCAGAATACTGCTAAAACCAGTCTAATACTCTGTAAGCAATGAACACGTGTGTTCGATGACAGTGAGCTCTGGTGACACTGGTGGGAATGATAAAACCCCAAACTGAGATGAGTCCGTCATTGTTCCTGTCCCCAAGAAACCACAGCCCTAACATCAGTGGTAATGAAGTTCTTTCGAAATGTTGGTCAGAGACTTCATCACTTCTGCACTGCCTGAATCAATGGACCCACTTCAGTTTGCACACTGACCCAACCCTTCTACAGATGACTCCATCACCCATCTACTCCACACTACACTTTCACACCTGGACAATGGGAGGGGTAATTATGTTAAAATGCTGTTTGCCGACTACAGCTCAGCATTTAACATTATCAATCCCCCAGATCATCCCTGTGTCAGTGGATCTCCAACTTCCTGTCAAACAGACCACAAGCTGTGCAGGTAGGCAAACATGTCTCACACATCCTCACCCTCAGCACTGGAGCACCCCAGGGTTGTGTCCTGAGCTCTTTTTTTTACTTATTGTACACCTCTGACTGTGTGGCCACCTCCAGCTCCACCACCATCATCAAGTTTGCTGATGACACTGTTTTCGTGGGCCTGATCTCAGACAATGATGAGAGGGCATACCTGGAGAGATTACACACCTGGAGAACTGGTACCAGGACAACAATCAACTTCTTAACATCGGCAAGACAAAGGAGCTGATTGTGGACTGCAGTAAGAAACAACAGAGGAGCTACCACCCTGTCCTCTTCAACGGATTGGCAGTGGACAGAGTAGACAGTTTCAAATACCTTGGAGTTCACATCTCGCATGACATATCATGGACCTGCCACATTAATGCAATCATAAAGAAGGTCTGTCAATGTCTCCACCACATCAGACGTCTAAGGGACTTGAGACTGAACTCCGAGGAGCTGCGGAACTTCTACTCATGCACCATTGAGAGCATCCTCACGGGAAACATCACAGCCTGGTTCAGGAACAGCACCAAGCAGGACAACCAGGCCCTCCTGATCCTCCATGTCCAGATCAGCTGAACGCATCACTCAGACTGAGCTCCCTGACCTGCAAACCACCTACGGTAAGCGGTCCTGGATCAGAGCCAGAAAGATCATGAAGGACCTCAGCCACGCCAACAATGGACCCTTCTCTTTGTTATGCTCCGGGAAACGCTTTCACACCCCGAAGGTGAAGACATGAGGAGAAGCTCCTTCCCACAAGCAGATCACTCTTTGAATGGGGACTAGATCACTGGATAGATACAATCCACACACAAAATCTCTGACAGACTCTCACACCACCATCCTCACTCAGACACAGCAACAGCTTCCTTGGAAACAACTGCTATGGACAATCTCACTGGACAATTTTGTTGGTTGCACATCTCCACTGCATTTTGTCTATATGGATTCCTGCACACATTGCACAGAAAGACATTCGGCAACCCATTTTTGTACATTTTACATTTGCTAATTTTTTCTAAATAATTTTTATATTTTTCTTTTAATTATTCCTAGATATGTATTTGTATTTCTGTTGTCATAAATATATATTTTTTATTTAATATTTGTTTTTATTTTATAGTTACATTCACATTTCACAGCAGGTTGTATTGTGCATGACTGTATGTGACAGATGAATCTTTGAATCTGGAATTTTGAGTGTTCCTCTAACTATAGTTTGGTGTCTCTAGAGGTGTGTTGGAAAAGACTAAACCCATCAGAATAAATACAGGACCTAAAGTGGACATACACATAGAGTTCAAATGCCCGAGACATTTGTAGACGTACCAGGGGTCCCATAAAATACCAGCTAAATAAACTCCTGTACCATTTTTACTTCAGTGTATGTACTATAAGTGAACGCCATTTATTTCCAATCCGAATCCAAATGAATGGATAGTTTATGCATTAACAAATGCACCTCTTCCATTTCCTTTTTTTTATCCCCATGGTTTTGACTGCCCAATGCGAATGCCATTTAGCAAACAGTCCCACATACAGTTTTGCATAATGCGCTAAGACATTAGCATTAAGAGATCTTGTGCTGCACCTCCTCATATACATAAGTCTGAAGTTTTCCAAGAGTGTGTGAGAAGTTGATTCGGTTGGTTATCAGCAGAATGTCAAACCGCACCATTTGACAATATGCTAATTGAAATCCTCACCGCCTCAGTCGTATAATTTGCCTTTGAAATGATTACCAATGTTTCCTCACAGATATGCAGCACTACATTAATTAATACAACTGTGTGTTTACTGTGAAATTATCGTACGATCAGCAGCGCTCGCTTTACACTCCTCCTTTTGATTGATGATACCGCATCTCTGTCTTGTATCACAGAATGTGGCTTGCCGGTAATTACTGCAGCAAGGAGAGCAGCCTAAACAGTAAATAAGGCAAATACAGAGACTTCAACGCATTAAAAAAGGGTAATATATATATATATATATAAAACAAAGATTGGTCTTATCTCTCGTAAAGGCTTTCTGTATTGATCCCTCAACTCTCATGAAAGTAAATAGTTATTAATCTGTGAAATATATATAGAGAGATATTGCGCAGGTAGAATAGATTATACAGAGTGCTTTAAAAATCCTATACACAAGATAAGTGGAAAGCAGGTGAATTATCAAGCAATGTCACACACAGCTAGTATGTTGTGTATTGATACAATCAAGAAGTTATTGCTTTTCCCCTTTGAAATATTGCATTCCTCTGGGAGATTTCAGCCTCTTAAAGAAAAATGTTGGAAAGTACATGATTACCATCTATAATAACAAATTCGTCAAGTATCCTAAGAAAAGATGTTACTGTAGCAGAACAAAAATATCTGCCAATAATGTCAACCTTAAGAAATCATAATAATAATAATGCAGTAGAAAACGTGGAAATGTTTTTCTGTGTGCTTTAGTGTGCTTTTTGTGATTTACCCCCAAATTCCCACTCTATTAAAACTCTCTCTCCTATTATATGACAGCTACCAACCAGGAAGGGCAAAGGCTATGACATGCTTCCTCTGAGATATGTGCAGCCAGCTGCCATTTCCTTTTGTGCTGCTTCCCAATGGAACGACACAGGCGGTGTAACACACTCAGAGGAAATCGCTCCTGCCCACTTCTATATGCTGATAGTATGAGGTTTGTTTAACTGGTATTCCATGAGACCCCTGGGACATCTACAAACGCGTCCGACAGGTGAGTCTTGTGTTTGTCTTCTTTCTGATGAAAGAAAAGTGAAATTGAAACTATTTGCCTACTGTGCTTGCACACAGAGGAATGTGACCTCTGCATTTAACCCATCTGTGCAGCGAAACACACACACACACACACACACACAAGTGAACACTAGGGGCAGTGAACACACTTGCCCAGAGCAGGGAGCAGCCCAAACCACAGCTCCCAGAGAGCAGTTGGGTGCCTTGCTCAAAGGCACCTCAGTCGTGTCTTGCCCTGTGCAGGGACTGAAGCCAGGACCTTCTGGTCATGAGACCGGTTTCCAAACCACTAGGTCATGGCTGCCCCAATTTTGTGAGTTATACATATACATATGTCCTTTATTTATTCTCTTGGGTAGACTCATCGGTTTGGGGTTTTGCTGTTGCCAAGTCATCAGATCTTATGCAACACATCTGGGATGCCATGCAGCCAGTTCTTCTTTCATTTTGGATCTGCTTTCTATTCTAATAAACTCTCTGTGATTGCACTCTGTCTCATGTGATTTTCTTGACACAATGTTTGTAGCGACAAAACACAGAGAAACTTAACACATGTTTCCATAACCAGAGCATAATGAACACAGTTGAAGGTCATGAAGCATGAAGAACAGAACTATGTAGAACTTGTAACATAGCTTAGGTTTGCACAGCATGCAACAAAAGGCAACACAAATGTGCAAATCGATACTGAGATACAACCCGGTATAAACAGGCAAACAAACAAAACAAACAAAAAAGCTGACACAACACAGGTGCAAACAATAGGATAACAAACCAATGGTAGGACAAAGAGTGGAGACAGGACTAAAATATGGAAAGCGGGAATCTATTAAAAATCTATTGACTTTTCTCTTATGCAGTTAAAATACTTATATAAGAAAAAGGTATTCACCAAAGTCTACCTTTATTGCAAAGAGCCCCATAGGGGTGACTAAGTAGAAAATGCGAGGAGGAAAATCTGTCCCCACAGTTTAACAGTGGTTTAACAGTCTGTATTCTAAGTTTAAAACTGTACCCACTGATTAGTAAACTGTATTCCTACTTTTATACACTGTGATCATGAAATTTAGAATCTGTGACTTCTGAATTTTACCTGTTGATTTGTATAATAAAATATTGTATTATTACATTTTACTGTAAAAAACAGTGAAAGACCAGAGTCATACACGAATATAAATGTATGAAGTATGAAAGTGAAAGTATGAAAGTGAACTATTTGCCTACTGTGCTTGCACACAGAGGAATGTGACCTCCACATTTAACCCATCCGTGCAGTGAAACACACGCACACACCAGTGAACACTAGGGGGCAGTGAACACACTTGCCCAGAGCGGGGGGCAGCCCCAAATCACGGTGCAGTTGGGGAAGTTAGGTGCCTTGCTCAAGGGCACCTCAGTCGTGTCTTGCCCTGGGCGCGGATCGAACCCACAACCTAACCACAAGTACGCTAGTGACCCCAATGGGCCTCTGTACTGTTTACTGAATGTATAAAATGTATATAGTCATTTACAGAATTCAATGTTTCTCTTATCTGCTTCGTCCATCATGGTCATGGGTTGTCCTAAGCCTACCCGGAATCATTGGGCACAAGGCAGTCATTTCAGTGATTCCAATCCATCGCAGGGTACCACACACACCCCCAATCACTCACACACTTACACATCTAGGCACAACTACCAGGTGTATTTTTCTGGAGGTGGAAGGAAACCAGAGCACTCAGCGAAAACCTGTACAGACACAGCGATAACACACCAAACCACAGACAAAGAAACAGAGACCACAGCAAGGGTCAAACCCACAACCCTAAATCCCCGGAGCTGTGTAGCACATGCGCTACCTATGGCACCACCAGGCCCACCTGGATGAAGTATTTCTTGCATTTCTTACAATCTGTGAGCCTCCTGATGCAAATGTAATGCTGGAGGTCACTGAATTCCTAAAACATGCTGAGTGGACAGAATGTGTTAAGTAGCTTCAAGCTACGGTAAAATAGGACGCAGAAGCGAAACAGACAGGTAAGGTCAGCCAGAAAGGGGCCCTGCATAATTATGGTTGGAGTACACACATCAATAATTTGAAACCACTTTCATAAACACAATTTCTGCCAGCGGATCCAGACCCCGGTCAGTTAATTCTTCAGATGTTCATTAGTATAATTATGCTTCTAATGGCTGCATTCAAGCAGTCAGCTCAAGAAAATGAAGAAAAGAAAAAAAAAACACAGGAAATCTCAGGTTTTGAAACTGCAACTCATTTCGACCAGTCAAATTCCATTTTTATTTTATTCATCATTTCATGAGCTGTGTCAGAAATTTGCAGCCAAAAAAAGGACACAAATTATGTAAATAAGTCTGGAATGTGGATGCAAAAAAAAAGAAATACAGACGTATGGAAAAGTCAAACTTGTGGTTTATACTTCAACATTCCACACATAATTCTTCACATATATGTAATGCATGCACACGTTTCCACACGTGATCATTTTCCACGTGTAGGTCGCATGGGTTTTATTAAGCAAATTGTTCACACAATGTCACGTGTTTACTTAACTGCAATTTCAGAGCATAGAATGGTGAGTTTATCACGTGATTACATATAACAGACATGGTACATGTCAAGTACTTTCATTTTAGTCAGTGTTCAAGACTGGACAGACCTGTGTCCCGGTTGCCTGGAAACCTAAATGACAAAAAGTGATAGCTAATATTATGTAATAGCCTATGGTGCACTAATTAATGACAGTTAAGTGATTGGCCTATTGTGCTCAAAGGCACTTCAGTTATGTCTTGTCAGTATGGAATTTCGCATAGACTATAAAATACTACTACTGACGTATAAAGCAGTGAACAGTCACGCGCCACAGTACCTTAGCGAACTTCTAGTTTCTTACGATCCTTCAAGCCTACTTCGGTCAAAAGGTGCAGGCTGTTTGCTGATACCTTGAATTACGAGGGCTACAGGATGGGGCAGATCCTTCTCTTATAGAGCCCCACAACTATGAAACAGCCTTCAAATTAGTGTTCGGGACTATCAATGAGACACAATCTCAGTTTTTAAGTCTAGGCTGAAGACGTATTTGTTTAATTAAGCATATTCTTAATAGTTTTCCCGTAGTTCAAGGCGTAGAGCTGGAGGGTTCATGGTTATAGAGTGTTTTGGTAAACTGGGATGTTTGGAAGTTGTCCCTGTTCTGGCTAACTAGAAGTCTAGCTAGCTTTCTCTCAATACAATGTCTCAGATCTGCATTTATGTCTCAATACAATGAGTTATACAAAGTCTCAGATCTGCATTTATTTTGCTCAGTGTCATCAGTTTTACCAAATGTATGCATGTCGCTGTGTTGTTGTTGCCTCACAGGATTCCTGGGCTGGGCAGCTAGGGTCTGTTCTGTCTGGAGGTCTGTGTGGATAGTCTCCCTGTGTCTGCACATCACTATAAACAATATTAGGTTTATGAAAGTCAGGATAGTGTAGGGTTGTTGTTAAATCTACACTGTAGATGGACACATAGCTCTTTGTCCCAGACACCTGGGCTACTAAGATGTCCAACTCTGGTGTTATTTACACTGAATACATTTGCTGTTCTTATGTAACATACAATTGTCAGGCCTTCCAAAATTTGGCCTTCTCTTCACTATGTGTTGCCTCACAATGTCGACATGTAAGCAAAAGTGACTGCAGTCTGAAAAACACCCAGAGAATTAGTTCACTTATTCTGTGAGTTATTCTGAACATTAGTTCAGCTGCTTTGTGAGCTACAGTTAAGAGCCAGGAATACATGTACCACCATGCTATACTTAACTAGTGCTTGGGTTTTTCAAGGTGTCTGCTCTGGTCGTGACTGGGTGTAAGTAAGAACCCTTGCCACAGCCGTGTAAAAAAAACAAAGAACACTCTTTAAATTAGATGTTTTCTTACATACCACATAAAAAAAATTATCTGTACCCTGTCAAGTCTTAAAATGAGGTCAAATACAACCTCAGATGAACATCAACTACCTCAGGTGGACATCAAAAACTAGGCCAAAATGCAGAAGCAGTGTGTGAAAAATTAAGTACACCCTTACTGCTTTCACAGGAATTAAGATGGTAAGTAACAGCCAGGTGCTGCTAATCAAATGTCCTAGATTAACTGATACTCAGCTATTATAACCATCTCAATAAAAGCAGAAGTTTTGGTAGTTTGCTCATCTGGAGCATTCAGGTGTGTGTTAATATAACGCCAAAGAGGAATTATCTTAGAGAAGCAATTGCTGCTTCTGATCTGGGAAGGGTTATAAGGCCATTTCCGAATCATTCCAAAAGTCCATTATTCTACAGTGTGAAAGATTATAATTAAACATTAAGTGGAAAATATTTAAGACAGTTACAAACTTCCCAGGAGTAGATGCCCCAGCAAACTCAACCCCAGCAAATTCACCTAATTGAAATGATTTGGCGGGACCTTGAGAGCGGAGCATAAATGGATGCCCACAAACCTTAATGAATCAATCAATCAATTTATCAAAGTTTATTTGTCACATACACAGTCATACTGGGTACAACATGCAGTGAAATGCAAAAATGCTTAATGGACTGAAGTAATGTGTCAAAATTCCTCCAGAATGATGTCAGAGTCTGATAAAGTCATACAGAACATGATTACTTCAAATTATTGTACAAACTATTATTTTATGAGTGAACTTAGTTTTTCATGTGTTAAGATAAGATAATCGTTTATTTTTTTATATATTCCTGCCAGGGAAATTTGCAGTTTTACATAATAATAATAATAATAATAATAATAATAATAATAATGTGGTTCTATGCATGCACATTAGTCCCTTATTCTGCGCACGCTCCTCAACGCTTCACGTTCATGATGGACGATTTTGACAGAGCTCGTACTTCTCTGAACAGGGGTATTTCTTTAAGCAGGGGTATTTCTTTAAACAGGGGTATTTCTCTGAACTGCCCCCGTCATTTTAGAGAATAAGAATCGTCATGTATAAATCCCTCCACCTGTCTATTCTGTTGATGTGCCTTTTCTGGAGTCGTGTGAGACAGAAAGACAAACAGGTCCCACTCTTGGTGTTTTTGTACAGCAGGTAATACTGTTAACCCTGTCCGTAACTTACTCAAGTCTGACTGAATAAACCAGTTCATTTTTCTGGTAAAAACACTTAATAAATGTCAAATCTGCTCTTCTTTATTAAACGATAGCGCAGGTTTATTCCCACTGTTCTGAGTGAAGGTCAGGATCACACTGAGCT